>CM042569.1:1675157-1725157 GCA_023630585.1 Cranoglanis bouderius
TACTAGGTGGTGATAGACAACATGCAAGACCTTCTACAAACGAGATCTTCTCTTTGGCCTCATTTATGCATTAGACCTGAATTATCCATTTCATTTCATACAACTTGTACTGATGTCAGTGCCTTCAAACCTAAACTACAGTCTTTGGCAATCCAAATTTGTAGTTAAAAAAAAATAATTAGGTCACATTGTCGCAGATTTTGAGTCAACATTTAAATACTCAGTACATATTTACATAATTGTGAGACCAAATGTTTTTTTTCTCCCTCTAAATTCAGAAACTTCAGGTTTACTCCATTATCCTTTAATGAAGTCCAAGAGGTTTAATATTTAAAACCGTTTGCACAGCGCATTATATAATGCAGTCGTGACACCGCACGTGCTCTCTCAGGCAACTCCGCGATCACCTGCAGGGGGCTTTTATAACGCGACGCTCTCGTGCAGGTAATCAGCCTAAACTCGCTACACCTGGCCACGCCTCTTTATAAACCCTCCGAGTTCCTCAATGCGCGTGCGGACAGAGATTCGCGCCAGGTAACGGAGTAGCTACAGGCTGCTCTGGTTGGTAAATTGAGGAAATTAGATTTACAGAGCAAAAGGAAGGAAAAAGTGTTGAGGTTTAGGATTAGAGAAGGGAATATTAAGGAACAGAGGAAAAAAAGAATCATGGGGTAGAGAGAAAACATGGAGGGCAAGAAAGAAAGGCGTACAGGACTAAAGAAGAGAGTCCATTAAGGAGGAGACTAGAAGGAGAAATCTGTCTCCGAGATAAATATTCGTCTTGTAAATTAGAAAGGAATTGCTCTTTAGTCACTTGGTGCCAACCCTGAGGTGATTTTGTGATTATTGCCCGCCTTCAAAACTCCGCCCTCCATTCACAAACGCGCGCGCGACCACGCCCCAGCTTCCACACCGTTTTTGCCTTATTTGCATATATAAACAAATCAGCAACATCTTGTCTGGCTTCACCACATTATACTCACACCATGTTTAAGAGGGTGAACTATGCAAAAATTTGGGCACAATGACCAAAGCTTTGTACTGCTAGCCTTTGAGGTTGTTTTTTTTGCTTTTCACCAAAAGGGTATTTTCAGATAAAGTGGGACAGTGATATTAAGTTGATAAAAATGTTTGCTACAATTGAGTTGTTACAAAAGGTTTTAGTACAATAAGGCATTTAATAAAAAAACAAATAATAAAAATACTATTTTAAATGTATGTGAGTCTATACAATCTTTAAAACAGTTCAAATATTTTGGTTTCCTTTATGTTGAACAGTTAATTCGAAGCTTCATGAAATTTATTTAGCCTAAGATTTCTTAGATTCACAATATAAACAGGTAATACATCTTGAATGATGCAGAAAAAGCTATATCTCCTGAACACACACGATCATCCTTTTTAAATGGTGGGCAACTTGATTCTGACTGAAAAACTGCCTAATTGTGAATCAGTAGGCCTTTTAAACAAAAACAAAATCCATTTTGTTGATTATGCTTTGAAAATCATATCTCCATAAAGTATTGCTTGCAGAAAAATGCAACATCATCTAAAACTCCATCCTCTTCTGCACCAGACTCATGGTATCAGGCCTCACAAACACTGCATCTAATATCTATTCTTTATAGAGGCTTATGTTTAAGAAGATCATTCTCATTTCTCAGTGGACTTACCAAGTACTTGCTGATACCAGATAGATTTTGAAACAGAACCACACCCACAACCATGTTGTCCGGCACCTGAAAACATTTGACCAATGACAAAGACGCTTGTGGTAATTATTCATGGATGTTAAAACTGATTGGCTATTGATATTTAAAGGGCTAGCTAGCATGAAACCTATTTGTCCCACTTTTGCTGAACTCTCATGACGTAAAGCCGGAAGATGTAAATAAACATACACACCACTGCACTGTGCAGTTTTTCAATCTGATTAAAGGCTATTTTTTTCCCCCTATTTACCTGATTATTTCAGATCTACACCACCCCTTTAAATCCAACCAAAATTTCATTTGGATTGATTGAGGTGTTTACAAGAAGTCTTTTCAGTCTGATTACTAACTGGTCATTTGGTTGCATGTAAATGTACCTACAGCTTTAGTTGTAAGAGCAAGTAGCTTAGGTTTAAACTTATTCAACTACAAGCAATAATTACCACACACACTCATATAAAAACAATTGATTACTGAATGTTTCTTTTAGGATGAGATCAACATAAAACTTCCCATATATTCTCCTCTCTTAACTTCCACACACAATTATCTGGCTTTACCTGACTAGGCCATCCATGTGCAGATGGTACACGCTGATATAAATTGATTTAATCGCCAATAATTTGTACACCTTGCAGAGTGAACGTGACTTAAACGTGGTGCCTTGGTCGGTCAGAATCTCTTTCGGGATTCCGACTCAGGAGATTATTTTGCCTCCTAAACATTACGTGCGGAGATGTTGCAGGAGGCACGGCCTCCAGGTATCACAAAGCGATGCTCTCGTGCACGCTGTTCTAATGGCCTGAGAAGGTCCATACCATATTTTTTATTTTTTTTGCAGGAGACCTCAATTAATTGAATGGGTCACAATGGCGCTTTTGGGGTGGAAGTCGGATTCACCAGCTGACATTCGCGACATGCTGCACACCACCTGCATACATTGCCGTGAATGCCTGGTTAATAGGAATGGGCCACGAGGCATTTCAGTGTTTTATCTTGACCCAAATGACCCACATTTCCATATGAAAAAGCATTTATCTGCAGCTCTTTGGGATCAACAGTTGGGTTGTCTCTTCCTTTGTTTGAGTGTCCTGCATAACTCTATGACCAATCCTTCATAACAGAAAAGTAGGGGTGTAGTGCAGTGCAGTGTTTCACCTTCACGCTTCTTTCTCCTGTACCCATAGCTCCCTGAGCATCTACCTGGAGAGACAGAATGCATGTGTGATTGGGAGAACAAGAAAATGAAAATAATGATTTTTCTATAACAGCACATCTGAGTGTTTTATTCCGCTTATATCACAGCAATTTGCCATTAAAGAACAAAGCAAATTAACCAGAAGTTAGTTCCTGTTCTCACTTGCGTTATAGCAGCTATAAACAGCTGTTCCCTCACCAGCCTCTCTTTATTCTCTCTCAAAGTTTATAAGACAAAAAAGGCAGCTTGTCATGTTACCAAGAAACTGCAATGCGAGAAACTCCTCAACACCTTCTGAACGATCACAATCCAGAACTCAACTGCACTGTGGTGTAGGAATGAAATAAAGCACAAGTACATTTTGAATAATATTTCCTGTGTAAAATATTTCATGTTCAGACTCTGTAAAGATTACGTTTTAATGACGGTGTGTTTGTGAACAAGCAGGTTTCAGGTGTTCATGATGTCATGGAGTCGTGTGGCTTTTAAATCCTGTCACACAAAAAGAACAAAAACCTCAAAATTCAATTACAGAGTTTTTACTCATCATCTATTTCTGTGCCTCGGATTAAAGCGTTCAGATTTTGAGGAGACGTGAACAAAAGGTCGGCGCATGTTTACCACGAGAGTAATGTGAGTAAACAAACAGCGGTCAAACACCTGGATTTGTGAGCAGGAAGTCATTAGGCTGGAATTTCTCAGGACCGATATAAGGCGGGCGTCTGAGCCAGGGAGAGTACGGTACAGACGCACTCCAAGCTTCTGATCATCCACTCTGAGTGAGGTGAGTCCGGCTCGAATACGCTCCATCAAAGCTCTGCAGGGAAATACAGCTACGGTCATGAGCTCTGTCCTGCTTGTTGAAGTCTTATAGCTTTACATTATTGCATTTTCTTAGATTTCTTGTTTTATATTTCAAAGATATGAAAAGTGTTCATGTGTAAACAACATAATATCCAAAACAAAACCGGACCTAGAGCTGAACCTTGAGGAACGCCTTCAATAAGCAGCATAAATGAACATCGCTATCTGTCAGGGAGAGAATTCTGAACCCTAAATGTTTTAATCCAAATCAGTGTTAAATAATGTGTTTAAAAATGTCTGTTTTTCCATTCCCCCCCCCTAAGGTTGTGCTTTCTCAGCCTGCAAACATGAAGCTCTTTCTCTGTGTCGCCATCATGGCCTCAGCTGCCTGTGTAAGTGTTCAGCTTTACACCGTCTCTTCTATTGTTCTGGGGGAAAAACATCATTCTTTGCGTGTATACCTGTTTCATATTAATCATTATTTCACCTTGGTTTTTTTTTATCATTGCAGGTGATTTCAGCGAAGGTAACCACATCGAACTGTTAACTAAAAGAGATGCAGTTTGTGGATTTTTTGTGTTTTGCTTCATTATTAAATGTTGAATCTTTCATGAGGAGCTCGTTATTTCTTCGAGAACCGTTTACAGTAACTGAAATGTATGAACTCACTGAAATACATAAATGTGTCACATGTTGAGATGCTGGAGACACTGAATATTGTAGTGAATATTGAATACCACCTACATCTCCTCCTATATTCCCATATTGTGTAGAAACTGCTGGTGGTTGGAGGTCTGAACCCCGGCGTGGTCGGTCTGAACCCCGGCGTGGTCGGTCTGAACGGAGGGCTGTTGAATCCGGGGCTGGTGGTTGGAGGCGTGAATCCGGCGCTGCTTGGAGGTGGTGGAGTTTTCGTCGGTCAGCCACCCATTGGTCCAGTAAGAACATCTTCATGTCTTTAAGTTTTCCACCAAATACCAAAACAATGCTGATTTATTTGAGTTTTTCCACTGTGAAAGTCTCAGGTCTCTAATGTCACGGTTCTCAAAGTGAAGCACAGACAGGGGAACTGTGATTTTCTAATTTTGTTACAGTCCCGAAAGACACAACGCAACATTATCAGTGTTATATCGATTGAAATCAAATCACAAATTTAATAAAAATGTGTTCAGAACATTCAGAAAGTAAGAAATTATTGGCTACAATTAATAGACAAAATTTATAGAGTTTGCCTCAAGCATGAGTTATTATTTTTTTCTCCAGATGTTTCCTGCGCTCCCTCCATACATGCTCCAGCCTCAGTTCGGAATGCCCAGCGCTCCGGGTCAGCTCCCTCAGCAGTTCCTCTTCCAGCCTAACGGGGTATTTAACTTCCTGTGTGACGTTTACATTTACACTCCTCAGGCTTTATGATTTGAATTAAAATAACATCCAAACATCTGTGTAGCAAGAAGTGAAGCGCTAAATATCCAGAGATCTCCTGAGGACGTGGGTGTGAACGCAAGAGAAACCGGCTTAATCAGCGCAAAGCTTTTCTCATGCATTTTTGTTAGCATCTGATTATTGTAATGAAATTAGGATCAGTTTCCGCCCATTAGATAAAACAGACTACACTGTAAGTCCCCTCCTCTGTCTGAGGAACTCTTTCTCTACTAGTTTACAGATTTAAAAATAGACAAATAATCCGGCTTGTGAAACCTTCAGCTAACTTCTTTCCATCCATTTTGGATTAACAGAATATCTGCTGTGCAATTTTATTTAAATCTAAATTATTTAAATTCTAGTGATTTACACAGAAACTTGCCTTGGATGTATATGAAAAGAATCTGCACATTTTCTTCAAAAAGAAAAAGAAATGTATGAAAAAGCCACTTTGGAAAGTTAAGAACCTTGAAGGAATTAATTCTCCAACACCTTTATTTTCTTTCTTTTTATTTTCCAATTTGAACACTAGTTTACTGCGTATGATTCTTGCTGGACGGCGCAGCCACGAATGTAAAAGTATCAACAGGTTAAAATTGTTAAAAAGGTTTTTATACATGGTAAATAACATAATTGTCAGTGAAGTCATTTAGTGGTTAAAACTGATTGTATTTGTTTGTTTTCCTGCTCTCGTGGTAATTAGGGAATGCCCTTCCTGCCCCCTGTGAATCGTCAGGTTGTGCCTCAGCAGCAGGCAGCGGTACGCTTACACTCCTTTACTCATAATGAGGAGCGGCCTCATTTAATAACTGTGTGTGTGTGTGTGTGTGTGTGTGTGGGTGTGTGTGTGTGTGTGTGTGTGGGTGTGGGTGTGGGTGGCGTCATTCTACAAATGCATGATGTAACCGTTTTCTCTCTGCTGAGTCATGTTGTGTTTTTGTTTTCTTACAGGGGCAAATGAACCCGGGGGGAAACGGGCAACAGCTGCAGGGTGACATGCCCTCCGGCCCAGTGCCCCGCTTCAGGGTAATTCACTCATTTATGCTTTATTACATATATATATGTATATATATATATATATATATATATATATATATATATATATATATATATATATATATATATATGTATATATGTGTATATGTGTGTATATATGTATATGTGTGTATATGTGTGTATGTATGTATATGTATATATATATATACATATATATATATATATATATATATATATATATATATATATATATATATATATATATATATATATATATATATATATATGTGTATATGTATGTGTATATGTATATATGTATGTGTATATATATGTGTATGTATATGTGTATATATATATATATATATATATATATATATATATATATATATATATATATATATATATATATATATATATATATATATATATATATACACACAATATACTTACATTGTTTTGTAACAATTCATTGAAACCAAAGAAATGTAGTAGCAGTGTACTTTAACTCTAGTGTCTTTAGTGTCTCTTCTCCTTCAAGAAATAAATAGAAAGCAGATTATCGGCTAATTGAATAAACATAAAATCGTTAGAAATGTTTCGAATGTTATAATATACAGTGTATATAAATGTATAATAATCCCACAATGAGAGGTATTATGAGATTTTTTTTTTGCAAAGTATTCTTATGTTTATTTGAATGATATTTTTATTTGTTATTATATTTTCTATTACAATAATATCGAATAATCTAAACAGTTGTTAGCTTGAATAAAAAATAGTTTGTTGTAGTGGAGACTTTAGGATCTGGATTATAAATAAGTTAAGTTATAAGAGGGACTAAATGAAATGAAATTGTTGAATTCTCTCTCAGCGTGCTCTCCGGTGGAGAACGCAGGACAGTTCAGTCGCTCAGGTAACGTAGTGATGACGCTAATTAGAAACGCTGACATGTTTATGGGAAAAACCTCTTTATTTACTGTTAATTTGTGATTTCAGGTCACCCCGAGCCCGACTACAACCGAGCAGCCTGATGAGTAAATCCTCCTGACTTTACTGCACAGTTACACGTCTGAGGTGTGTCTTTATCTCCCCTTAAACACAAACTTCACTCTGTTATAGAAGTGATTGAATCTGGTGTGTTAATTCTTTCTCTTTCTCTCGGTTCTTGACAGGCTTGACCCGGAGCAGCTCCTTAAGTGTTTGGAAATGATTATTAGATGATGAAAAATAGAAACAGTAGCAATAAGATTGTTTATTAGAATGATTAGAAATTTTAAAGCTAATTCATTCTTGACTTTGATTCCTTTGATCACTAATAAAATGATTCATGCATGATAAAAAAAAAAAAAAACTGTTGTCATTGACTTTTTTTTCATATTTCTTATTTTAATTTTACTCAATAAACAATAAAACATGGCAAAGTTACTGTTAGCAGCCTGACGTTGATTAATTTCCTATAACAGCATGTCCCAAGGTGTTTTATTCCTCTTACACCACGGCAATTTGCCCACTGATCTGATTTATTATTGGAGCAAAATGAACTGTTTATTTGGCAATAATTACAGATGTTTGTTTATTTCTTAAAGAATGACATCATACTTTTTAAAATCTGTTTATAGTTACGTTTAATGTTGAACCTCCACAAAACGAGTCTTATTTGTCTTACCTCACAGCAATTTGCCAGCGATTACTTTTTTTCATCAATTAAAGAACATGCTATACTTTTTATCCATTTAGAGTTACATTTAATGTTTGTGAAAAATAAGTTCTCATGATCTGGGCATTAGTGACTTAATGGTCAGCACATTTGCCTCACACCTCCGGAGTTGGGGGTTCGATTCCCATCTCCGCCCTGTGTGTGTGGCATTTGCATGTTCTCCCTGTGCTTTTGGGGTTTCCTCCCCCAGCCCAAAGACATGCATTGTAGATTGATTGGCTTTTCCAAATTGTCCATAGTGTGTGAATGTGTGTGATTGTGTCCTGCGGTGGATTGGCACCCCTGGGATATGCTCCTGGCTCCCTGCGACCCTGTGTAGAATAAGCGGTACAGAAAATGGATGGATGGAAGTTCTCATATACGATATAGCAGCTATAAACAGTCGTTCCCTCACCAGCCTCTTTCTCTCTCTCTCTCTCTCTCTCTGTCTCTCTAAAGTCAATAAGGCAAAAAAAAAAAAATGCAAGAAACCGAGAAACCACAAAGAAGCGTAAACTCCTGTCCTGAAGATGTCAGAAAACGTAGTTACAGCGAATGTTACAAGGCACTGACACTGGAGACTCCTTCCATACATGTTAAATAAACATCTCCTTACTTTAAGAAATCTTCACCATATCAACCATTTATTTAAATCCATTTATGTGAGTGAGCTGTTACTATAGAAACAGCAACGCATTAAAACGAGAGCATTAATATAAACCTGTGACTTGTGGCTGCATTCCTGTCGAGAAAATTAATCAACACCTTCTGACCGATCAGAATCCAGAACGTTCTTTCATATTTAATAATAAATGCAGACAGTCTGAGCCTTGTTGCGTAGAAATAGAGACAGAAAGTGAGGAGTAAACGAAGCTAAACCACAGATTAACCCCCGGAGCGTCTAACATTAGCGCTCGTCTTTGTTTTTTATCGTCTTTCACCCAGTCAGAAAAGCTGATAATCACACACAGCTCAGACGTCGTGTTTAGGCGCAGATTAGGCAGAACGCTGAGCTCAGGAAGTTCCTCCCCGTCAACGTGGTCATTAGTCTAACTCCAGACTCCAATCACTGATCTCTGAGGGTTTGATCCGGTTAGAACGAGTGTGTGACGCAGTGGTCGGGTTAAAATGAGGTACGTGACATCATGTGACCAAAACGAGACAGTCATGAGTAAGAACGGAGAAGTTCTTCAGCAACAGTGAGGCTCAGTGTGACAGTGTGAGTGTTATGGCTCGCTCGACTCCTCGGTCAGGTGAAGTCATCGGTGTGTGTATGACATCGTGACCACACGGTGTCTCAGCATGTCAGGTAAGAGGCACGGAGATGGTTTAAAAAGCCGAAGCCAGAGCGACATTCTCACAGCTCTCATCTCCATTCCACGGTGAAGGTACATGCCTGCTTCTGTGATCTATTTTATTACAATGGATCAAAAAAAAAAAAATCAGGAGATTGTTGAGATTTTTGGCTCGGACGTTCAGTCTCACTCTTCTTGGTGTTTTCTTGTTTCACAGTTGGACACCATGAAGCTCCAGACCTTCATCCTTTTAGCTGTTCCTCTCAGCTTTTGCTCTGCAGCTCCGGTGAGTACTTATCCATTCTCTTGTTGTTTTTTTTTTTAAAATTAATTAATTTATTTTTACACCACTGTATAACCCCGTAAAAATCCCGGCTTCCGATTGGTCGGAAGGTGTTAATTAAAATTTTCTATAACAGCAGCTCTGACAGCGGCGCAGGTTTATATTAATGCGCATGTTCTGATACGTTATCGTTTCTATAGCAACAGCCTATTCACAGTCTAATGTGTAATCGTCAACATGATGAAGTTGTCTGTAAGGTTGTAAAGATGTTTGTTTAACATTTATGTAAGGAGTCTCCAGTGGCAGCGCTTTGTAACAGTCAGAGGTAAAGCTGTAGCTGTTCTTCAGGACAGAAGAGTTTGCGCTTTAGAGAAAGAGAGAGTCTGGCGAGGGAACCACTCGTGAACGGGAACTAACTTGTTTTGCAGATGTTACACAATGTTAAACGCAACTAGAAATGGATGGAAAGTATGACGTTCTTTCGTAAATAAAATAAGTATTTGTTGGCAAAATTGCTGTTGTGTAAGAGGAATAAAAAACGACGTGCTGTTATAGGGATATAATCAACTTTGTGGTAGTAACAGTTACTGTTTCATCACAACACCCTGTCTTTGATTATTTTTACTGTAACACACACACAGTTATTTTTTTTTAAAAACTTGCAGTAATAAACCCTTTCTCCTGTTCCAGATCCTCCGTCAGCAGCTTGGAATAATTGCCAGTAACAGCAATGAGGTCTTTATCTTCAATGAGTTCATAGTTGTTTATATTTTATGTTTGTTTTTAAGATTTTATGCAAATTATATTTTGCTGTTTTGTAGATTGTGCGTCTCCCAGGACTCACGCTCGCCGGCGTCGGTTTGGGACAAACACAGGTTCAGGTACAACAAAAAACAAATCTCATAACTCTCTGAAGCCGTTTCTGCTTAAATACAGCCAAAACATCAAGAGTTTATAAAAAAAATTTTCTTTCTCATGCAGGAGCAGGGGATTAGTCACACTGTATTTGGTATTTGTGAAAGATTTTCTCCTCCCCCCCCCTCTTTCCTCTCAGGGCACTCAGTTCCTCTCTCCGTTCCTGATCCAGCCCCAGCCTGATCTCCTGCTGCCTCCTCAGGTGCTGAATCTTGGTCCTCAGTTTCCGGGGCCGTTCCTGACCCCGCAACAGAACCTGCCCCCATTCCTACTGCCCTCTCTTCAGCAAGAGCAGCCCACAGGGCCAATCAACCCCAATAACCCTCCCCCCAACAACCAGGACCCCGCCCAGGTACAGGTTCCTTTTTCAAAATGGGTTTCAAGTAGAACCACATGTAGAACCCAGAACCCATAATTAAAGTACATTTTATATTATAATATCTAATACAGAATATTATGTGATTTATATAAAGAAAATATTATTTAGATTCTGAATTTCTACACATATAAAACTAATTTGTTAAAGTTTCCATGATGAATGTGTTAATGATGAAGAAAACTGCGGATATGAAAGTTGTTTCAGCTCAAGTTACGGATCAGTGCAGACCAGTGAGGGTCAATAATGGATTTTTATTCATTGTTTTGGCTAAAGGTGGTTCCTCAGTACTTTGCGTTCCCTCAGGCACCAGGAGGACAGGTAAGTGTGTGTGTGTGTGTGTGTGTGTGTGTGTGTGTGTCTCTTCACTCATGCTGGTTTCAGTTGGATGTTCAGATTAACTCTCGTGTTTCTCCTCACAGGGTTTTCCGTATTATATGAGTTATGGATTCCCTCCAAGAAACACGCTGATCAAATTCCCGCCCAATCAGAACACGGCTAATATAAACGCGGCCAATCAGAACCCAGTCGGACCCACTAGAGTCCCTCAGCCTGTGCAGGTAACGTACCAACCAACCAATCAGCAGCTCCACGTTAGCTCACACTCAGTAACATCACATCTTTCTCTCCTTTTTTTAATTCTTTCTTTCTTCATTTTCTTTCTCTCACTTTTTCCAACTTCCTTTCCACACACACACACACACACACACACACACACACACACACACACACACACACACACACACACACACACACACACACACACACACACACACACAGACAGAGCTGAAATACGTAGTTGTGTGTTAATGACTTCAGTATCCACTGACTGAGTGATTGAACTGAACAGTTGGATTAGTGGTGAACGATAAACATAATGAGTTGTTGTTGTTGTTGTTGTTGTTGTTGTTTGTTCTTGGGATTTTGGAAGTGAAAATATTTCACCTAATGTTAATTTATTTGATCAGAATAACGGGAAGGTGTTGGAGTCGTGGCGCGTGACTCCGCCCCCTGATAACCGCGGAGATCGTCCTGGGCGTGGTCTAGAGGGGGTAAATACACAGTCATATCTGTATCATGTATAATATTTAGTAAAGTGGAAGTCACTGTGGATTTATTTTGTTGTAAATGACAGGATCCTGCGTTCCCTTTTTTCCAGCCGTAGATCTGAAGAGAAACGTGTGAGTACTGTGGCAGAGCTGTGTGTTTACCGTTTTATTAGTTTTGTGTATCACATGTAAACATGTTTTATTCCTGTTAAACACAAGTAAATATTTTCTCTTGCCCCCCCCCAGGTGTCCGAGTCAAAGCAGTCAGAGAGCTTAAACATCTCAGAACGTCACAACGTGGCGCAATTCTTTGTGTAACTGTTATAACAACTCTTATTACTCTACATCACCTGTATTAACTGACAATAAACACTTTATTATAATGAACAGCCCAAGCATGTGATCACTGTGTGACTGACTGAAGGATAAACGAAGACAGAACGCAGGAAAATGTGGATGCTGATGAGTTTAATGATAAAACCATCATTACAGGAATTTAAAGTAAAGAAAGTTGTTTAATTAGTAAAGAACCCCGTTATCACCATCTACACCTCCTCGTCTAATAATTATTATTATTTTTTTTTTTACTCATTTAATTCACTAAAAGAATTTTCTCTTGATTTTATAATGATCCACAACCTCAGGCCGTCTGATCACCTGGGAATAAACAAGAAAAAATAATCTGCAGGAAAATCATTTTTTAAAAAGGTACTGTCGGAATTGGTTAAAAAAGCAAAACAATAAATCAATAATATAATAAATTACCTGCACATTTGTAAGTGCAGATGCACATATGACTTTACTGAGGTGTATCTTCATCACTCTCAGATCGAGCCTGAAGGATACAAAGTGGGGGGATGAAATAACGCAACGGAACAAATAAAATTATTCTTTTATCAGAATTTTTACTCACCACCAATGATGACTGGAGCTGTGCTTCAGAGTAAAAACAAAATTCAGAACGGTTACAACAGAATTATATTTATACACCTAATCGTTATTCATCATTATTCATGATTTTAAAGTGTTTCTTACGAGTTATCATGCCGTATTCGAAAGAAAGTGGAGTCTGTTGGGGGGGGGGGGGAATGTAAATCGGGGTGTGTATGATTGACATCATAAAGAGGAACAATTCTAAATAAAATATGATCAAATGAGCATAAATCAATGATATAAAAATAAAAATTACTGTAGAATTTGACTTGTATAGAATCTTCACGTAGGACTGAGGAGAAAAGAGAAAAAGGAAATGTATTGAGTCATTAATGTGGTGCATTTTGGAGCGATGCGGTTCTGAGGAATAAAAATATGTAATAATAATAATAAATAATAAAATATATAATAAATAATACAGTGTTTTATAGTAATGAAAATAGAAATGTTTAATTTAATTCAATCAGAGATTGTTTAAATACCTCAAATATCTCAGGTGCTTTCCTGCCATACTACGAAGGAAGAGCAATTATTATTATTATTATTATTATTATTATTATTATTATTATTATTATTAGTAGTAGTAGTAGTAGTAGTATAGTTGAAACATATGAACAATTATTTAAGATTTTGGGTACCTTCGGTGGTGGTCCACGGGGCTAAAAATGTAGAATTTTAAATCACACTATATTAAATTCTTTAATCTATAACATTTTGAATGTGTAAAAGTTTTAAAGAAAGTGTAATAATAGTGTTTACTTCAACGTAAAGAGAACTCCATGAACTTACACGAGGTAAGAGGAAAATACTCTCTCCCTGTAAGGAAAAAAAAAAGCATTATTAAAGAATTATTAAAGATTACTTAACAATATTTACAGTTTATAACTGAATATAATACATCACCTCTTTTATGGGCAGAGTGGTGTTCACATTCTAGAAAAAAAAATAGAAAAGAATTGACCAGAAAAAGGATATATCCATTTACAAACAAACAAAAACAAACAAACAAACAAACAAATGAATGAATGAAACAAACAAATACCTGCAGTGTGACGTTGTCAGCCTGTACGTGAAGACGTGTAAAAGACGTGATTAAAACACTGAAGCAGATTCATTACATCATAATCATTATATTATATTTCCATATGAACACGAGGTCATGAAGCTCGTACCCGGTACACGGAGATGAACGTCAGGCCTCTCTGCAACACAAATCATATTCCTGTCGTCGATTACACTGACACTACTGTTATTATTATTAATAATCAATAACTTACATTTAATCCATGTTCTAATGTAAAGTTTGGTGTTAAAACAAGTATAAGCAGGTAGTTGAAAGCAGAAAGTTTAATGATGAATTAATAGTCAATGAATGAATAATTATTGAACAAATGTTAAAGCATAGCACACACAATATATAGTTATATGTATGTATAAGGTTAGAGATTTTATAATAAGGGTTAATTTAATTATTTTGTTTCAAATTAATGCATTCAGTAATTAATACAAATATAGCCTACTGTCCAAGATCTTGGAAATTGGTGCATATTGTGTATATATATATATATATATATATATAGATAGACACACACACAGATTGTTATTGCTAGGTTAGTAGCAGGTTCTGTGTGAAACTCACGGTGTTGTTGGGGTTCAGTGGTTTTCCCCACAGCACACCATCACCTTGTGGGCCATGAGGAGGCCAGAATGGTCTTCCACCTCCCTGAAGATATTCAAGAAATCCATCAACTTTACATTTTCTTACACTATGTATGTATATATATATATATATATATATATATATATATATAAAAAACAAAGTTTGTGTGAGTTTAGCTGACACACTGTTATTGGAAGATTCCTCAGAGGTTCTTTGGCTTAGTTACGTTTCTTTAATGCTTTGTCCCTCTGGGTAAAACGTTGAAGCTTCTGTGCACAAGACAGGGTTCCTTCTCAGAAATGAGAACCTCTTTAATAAGTGAAAAACCTGTAATTAGCCAAAGAACCCTTGAGGAACCATGCCGTGGCCAGAACGTACATGAGGAGGCCGTCCAGCACCGTGTGGTCCTCCTGGTCCTCTCTGCGCTTTGTGGTCAGAAGGCTTCAAAGCTCCGAAGTCCTGTCCAAAAACACAGATTAACACTTCAGTAGTGAAGGACGATAAAGACGAGGAACCTGTGAGTGAAACTTAAGGTTCTGCGTTGTTTCTCCATCTTTTCTCCAGCTTTCTTTCATGTGAAAGCTAACCATTCAAGTCAGCAAGTGTTTTATTCCTCTTACACCACAGCAAGTTACCAACGATTACGATGTTTGTTTTATTCAGTAATAAATGACACGTTGTACTTTTTATCCATTTATAGCTACATTTAATGCTGTGGAACGTCCATGAAACAAGTTCTTATTTATCTTAAAACAGTCGTTTCCTTAGCAGCTTGATGTAGCAGCTTGATGTTTTATTTATTTTTTTTTTTTTCTGAGAAAAGTGTAAACTCATCTGTCCTGAAGATGTTAGAAAACTGTTACAGCTTTACTTCTGCCACTGGAGACTCCTTCCAAACATGTTAAATAAATGTCGCTGTACGAGTGATCCGTTACTATAGAAACGATGACGTAGGAGAGCATTAATATAAAAATCAACACCTTCTGACCAATTTACAAATAAAAGGAAATGTTTGTACTCACGTCTGCAGTCGCTCCGACGATCAGTAACGCCACCAGAAACAGGAAATTCATCGCCATGTTAGCGCAAGTGAACGGAGATGAGAGAACAGACGACTCGTACCTGCTCTTCGTCTGGGCTCGTTGCTCGTCTCCGGCTCCTGAGTCTGTATAAATACTGCTGCTGCTGATGGTTGAGCAATCACAGATGTTACCCAAGAAGAAGTTTCTAGCAGATCATTGTTATTACGAAGATATTTTCATTAATCTCTAAACGACCTTGCATCACACACAGCTTAAAGCTTAACTGCACACCTCAACATCTCGACTCTTTACGCGAATCATTTAAAGCTACATTACGGAATTAATACTGAAAATAAATGAATGTTGTTTTGTTGTTGTATCTTCCTACACATTTTATATGTAAAGGTGTATTCAGCGGGAGAAGATGCACATTATTTATTAAAAGAATATTTTAGTTTATCTTATTTGTAAGTTCTTTTATCTTCATCCTTATACACGTTTTATTCTTTGTTTAATTTCTAGTCTTTTATGTAAGGCACTTAGATCTCGGCCGCAAATACGCAGAGTCTGTTGTGTAAATAAAGATAATAATGATTAAATCATAATAATGATTAAAAATAGAATGAAACAAGTATAAGATTATTAAGCATATATCTCTAATCTTATAATCCTGTTTTATTGACATTTGTTTTCTTAATATAAACATAATTATCTTCCAATAGTGTAAAAAAACAAAAATAAACAAAACAAGGCATACTTTAAATTAGTAAGACTATTCAGAAATAGGTTTAATAATCTTATATTTGTTTCATTGTAACATCAGAATGCTAAACATTATCTGTATAGTTGACAATGTTAATGTAAAAAATGTAAATATTTCTTTACTTGATAAGATTTGAGAAATCTGTTAATTATTTTTCAGAAATATTAAATATTTTTAAGAAATTATTTTCCTTAAAAACGTGTTTCTGCACTTTTACGGTACAAATACAGAAATTTATTTTCATTACGTTATGAATTATATTTTGTATTATTATGTATCTACATGCAGCCACTCTGATGTAATTTTTGTCCATTTATGTATACAATGCTGTATACGTAAATGTATTTCCGATGTGTGTGTGTGTGTGTGTGTGCGTGTGTGTGTGTGTGTGTGTGTGTGTTGCTGGGTGTAAACTCTTTCCAGCCGGTGAGTCACTGAAATCTCTCCTAATCTCCTGACTAGCCGTCTCCACTCTCAGGCGTGTTTATTAAAGATCAAGTTTAAAGGTTATTAAAGTGAATAGATATACAGTGTATCACAGAATTTATTCTCAGCTGATGAGAAATTCATTTTACGCTCAGTTTAGAGTTCTATAAAACATCGTGCTGTATAAAGAACTGTAATGTTTATATGTGGAGAAAACTCTCTGCACCGTGCTGATTGGGATGCGTCGTGGAAATTTCTCACCGCAATACTGTACACACACACACACACACACACACACACACACACACACACACACACACACACACACACACATTACACAGATTACACACTGAAACTCTGACACATTCACTCCTCTATAATCCATAGACAGAACTGAGACGAATCAGATTAGACTATTTATCACATTATTTTCTATCAGTGACTAATAATAACTGATAATTAACGCAGTAAGTGATCTGAAGTTTCTAGCTTTATTATTATTTTACTTATCTACCATTAACTGAAATCTAATGACAGTCATTTTTATTAAATGATTTTAATAAAAATTGTTTAATAAAAAGGTTCTCTGGGTGGAAAGTTCAGTCTCCAGCAAATAGCAAAATATTACTGTACACATTGGCATTTTTTTTTTTAAATAGCCTTTTGTAAATTTGTGATTTAAAAAAAATAAATTAATTAAAATAATTAAAGCTTGTAAAGTTTTTTTTTTAATCGTTTGTAAGTTTTGAATTTTGTTTATAATGTTTTGAGGAGTTTATTTGCAGGTTTAACAACCTAAAAAATAATGTTAACCTGTTGCAAATAATTTCAGGGGAAAAAAGAAAAAGTTAACAAACATTAATTTACCTGAAACTGTTTGTAAGTTTGATCTATGTTTCCTTTTTTTTTTTTTTTTTTTTTTGTGGTTTAGTTTTTGTCTTTTTTTTTTTTTTTTTGTACAGTTGAAGTTTATGAATAAAAGGTATTTAGAAAAAAAAAAAAAAACAGCATCAACACTCTAAAAATGTTTCTGGTTCTTTGTAGGGAATGTGAATACAAATCTCAATAACAGCTTAACATTCGACAGAAATTGCGCTAGCCAGAAGCAACACACACACACACACACACACACACACACACACACACACACACACACACACACACACACACACACACACACACACACACACACACACACACACACACACACACACTTATTTCTTACTCATCAGAACTAATCACTAAGTGTTTAAGCGTTTTTATAAGCACACCTTGTTGATTACTGCTTTTATTTATTACAGCAGTCTGGATCTGTGGAAATCAATAATCCTCACAGCAATACTCTGTGATGTAATAATCTTTCTGTACCGTATTTAAATCTCCCTGACGGATAAAACAACCGAAGTGTCAACCGAACCAAGACATCAGAAGAGCAGTCGCTTGTAAAGGTAATGAAGAAGTTTTTTTTTTTCCTTTGTGCAGTTTCTTCTCTCACATTAATGATTATCCTAAAACTGTGTGAAAACTTTATTTTATATTTTCTTTAGTGAACAAACTCCAGAAACATGAAGAGCACAGTGTGGTTGTTATGCCTCATCGGCCTGACCTGGGCTGTCCACGTAGGTCTTCTTTAACGTGTGGAGTTTTTTTTTTTTTTAATGCTGTGTATTTGTGTATTTGTTATTTATTCACTGATGAACTGCCTTTCAGGCTGAAACTGATCTTCATCGTAAGGATTGCTCGCTCTCCTCCAACTCGGACTCTGATGAGGTTTGGACTGAAAAAAAAAAAAAAAAAAAAAAAGCCTTAAAAAATTTTTTAAAATCTAACACTGCAATTCTTTGTACTCTGAACTTGAAAAACCGATTTCTGACATGGAAAAGTGTAACGGAACGATCTTTCAACTCGGAATTCACACACACACACACACACACACACACACACACACACACACACACACACACACACACACACACACACACACACCGCGTCGTTAGTAAACAGTTTTCCCTTTCCATAATTTTTATACTTGATAAAACTCTATTTTACTTGAGATGTTCAGCCCGGTTTTTCTAACATGATAAGATGAACAATTACATTTATCAAAATCAGAGATTAGCCATACAAATATGACCTCTGGGCATCTGTGATCTTCTGTGTATTTAGATCAGAGCTTGGGAATAGTGTCTTGGAATTTTCCACGTTCTGAGTACAAGGGCTTGCAGCATTATTCTGGAGATTGTTGCATTGTTTTCATTTTCTGTGTCCTGTTCTGTGTTTGTAATGAACTGAGGCATCCGTTCATTCCCTTTCTGAACGCACTGACCCAGGATCAGTTCCATCAGCTCCTGCAGAACCTTTTCTTAGCCTTCAGACCTGCTCCTGTTCCTGCTTCCTCTCCGCCTCCAACCGCATCTCCAACCGCATCTCCAACCGCATCTCCACCCGCAGCTCCAACCGTAGCTCCACCCGCAGCTCCAACCGCAGCTCCACCCGCAGCTCCAACCGTAGCTCCACCCGCAGCTCCAACCGCAGCTCCACCCGCAGCTCCAACCGCAGCTCCACCCGCAGCTCCCCAGTGACCTCTGGCTCAGGGAGCTAAAGCACAAACTCCTTTGCTTCTCAGTTCACACCACCACGGTGCCTATACTGGATTTCTAGAGTAAAATAGCAACTTCACTAAACACAATGGCAAGTTTTATCTCCATTTTCATTTTTTTTCTAAAGTGTTAACACAGTAGGAGATGTTTTCTCTTGTGTATCACCACATATGACCAAATAGTCCTGCAAAAATTAATCACAAACCCCACTTAGAGATTTATTGTCTGCAGGTATGCTTTATATCCTAAAAACGCTTCTGTACACACCTGATAATTTGTTCAATATTATATTCACTCACAACAGTGTAAACACCACGTCTGATTTGAGTTCAAAACTGAAATTTGAATGAAATTGAATGTGCGATCATAGGTCATACATTGTAGTTAACTGTGTCACTGATATCAGTAGAAACAAAAAACACTTGATTAATTCTCTTTGTTCTGTTAAGTTTGTTAAATTTGCCACTGGCCTTTTAAGGTCTTTACCCTAGAAATCTGATCAACATCTAATACAATGGTTTAGCTTTGTGTGCGCAATGAAATGCAGGATAAATACAGATGATAATAAAGATAATAAATAATAAATAAAAATGGTTGCCTTTGTGTGTTTTTATAACTTATAAGGAGTGGGTGAAACTGAAGATGGTAAACCAGAGAAAACTGAAAACACAGAACAAACAGCTTCTCTCTGAAGGCTGAAGGGAAAGAGTGAACTTTTTATTTTTCCTCAAGAGGAAGAACTGGGTTGACATGGTGAGGCCAACCCTGCGCAGAGGAAAGGCTAGAGGACAGTTCTAGTTTTCAAAATGTTTTCAAAATCAATACCAGCTTAGTCTTTCCCTCACAAAGGGAAATCAAGACAGAGCACTGAGTGAGCAGACTGCCTGCTTTTAATTAAATCTTTAAAAATGCACTAAAAACAAAAATCTGTGATTTGTCAAGTCTCTTGAAACTTTAATTAACTGACAAAAGTACAAAGAAAAGATATTCAATGTTCTCACTGACCAACTTCATTGTATTTTGTAAATATAAACAAATTTAGAATTTGATGCCTTCAACACACTCAAAAAAAGTTGGGACAGAGGCAAAATAAGACTGAAAAGTTTATAGAACATTGAAGTAACACCATTTCGGAGGATCAGGTTAATTGGTAACAGGGGAGGGGATCAGGACTGGGTATAAAAGGAGCATCCACCAAAAGCTCAGTCTTTGCAAGCAAGGATGGGGCGTGGCTCACCACTTTGTGCCAAACTTCGTGAGAGAATTCTCAGTCAGTTCAAAAAGAACATTGCTCAATGCGTCAGTGCCCACGGCATGGGTGACTTGCATATGAGTGAAGGTAGTACCACTGACGCGGAGGCGTATATTGGGATTTGAGAGAGACATATGCTGCCATAAGGCAACGTCTTTTCCCAGGAAGTCCATGGTTATTTCAGCAGGACAATGCCAGGCCTCATTCTGCACATGCTACAACAGCGTGGCTTCATAGACACAGAGTGCGTGTGCTTGACTGGCCTGCCAGCGGTCCAGATCTTTCTCTATGGCGCATCATGAAGAGGAGAATCAGACAATGGCGACCAAGGACTGTTGAGCAGCTGAAGTCTTGTATCAAGCAAGAATGGGGAAAAATTCCACTTGCAAAGCTACAACAATTAGTATCCTCAGTTCCCAAACCATTAAAAAGTGTAAAGAAAAGGAAGGGTGATGTAACACAGCGGTAAACATGCCTCTGTCCCAACTTTTTTTGAGTGTGTTGAAGGCATCAAATTCTAAATTTGTTTATATTTACAAAATACAATTAAGTTGGTCAGTGAAAACATTGAATATCTTTTCTTTTACTTTCATCAGTTAATTAAAGTTTCAAGAGACATTTTAGGAAAAAATCCCAACTTTTATGGAAATGGAGTTAGTACTTGTAAGTAAATATAAACATTGTGTTGTGTTGCCTATTAACAACAAAGCACCAGTAACATTCCCTGTATCAGAGAATAAACTCCAGTGTTAATTTATTATAGTATTATCATTTACAACTCCACTCCACATGTAATGTCCCAGTACCATTTACAGAGATACAGCCCCATGTCATGATGCTCCCGTCACCGTGCTTCACTGTGCATATGAAGTTATTGGTGTTGGATCGTACGCACAACCCTTTCCATTATTGACAGCGTGTTCTACTTTTGTTTCATCTAAACAGAGTATAACTCTTCCATAAGAATTCTGATTTGTCTCAATGCTTGTTGTTGTTTGTTTTATCTGTGGCTCTTATTTTTAGTGTGTTCAGCGTGAGGTGTTTGAATGGAGTTGATCGTGATGCAGTTCACTGCTTATTATTCCTGCGACTCTTTTTGGGTGACTGTTGCCTTCTCTCTCACCTCCATAATCATTTGTCTGAGAGCGCTTTCCATCTGCGTATTATTGAACCGGTTGTACCGCTAGAGATGTTTAAGGTCTTCGCTACGGCTCTGCAGAGTTCCCTATTTGAGAGCTGTTTAATAATGTTGCCCCTGAGAACTTTAGGAAGCTCCTTCACCTTCACCATGGTTGCTACTTGTTGTGTGAAATCTTCCCATATAATGGCAAATGGAATCTACTCTAATCCCCAGGTGAAACATATTTGCAGCATTTATATATAGAACATTTTTAAAAATTATTATTTTGTAATGTAACCGTTTAAACATATATATATATATATTAACCGTTTAAACATATTTTTTTTTTTTTTTTTTTGTTTATACTCATGAATACATATATTTTATTCATATTTATGAGTACAAACTCAAAAGACATTGTGTTGAGGTGGATATGTGCATCTGAAGTAAATTAATTAACACAAAACCAAAAAATTCCCCTCACTGTATTTAAATTCCCAATATTTGTAATAAAAATAAATAAATAAATGATCAATTACAATATCAGAATTCCATGCCTGCATATTGTAAGGGATTTTCTGAGGCATATTTACCTCAAGGTCTGTGGTATTTATTTTACAGTTAAAGGTGTTTTAGACCATAAAACATTTCAGAATTGCTGCTTTAGAGGAACTAGAGAATTTTTTGGACTTTTAATAATGATAATTTAAGCTGCATAATCACACCTTCATGACCTGTTCTACTGTAGTGTACTGTACATTTACACTGATTGTACTTTAGGGAAGGGTTAATGTACCTGTCCAGTACCTGTACCTGTATTACGTGAATCATGAGAGAATCAGTTTGTTTTTAAACAAACAGAAATAAAGACATCGGACAACAGTGTGGATGCTGACTTTAGAGTTTAATGAATAATAAGACCCTATCATTACGGACATTTAATTGATAAAGAAGCCCACTACACCCGTACACATTCCTACATGATCCCAAAAGTCGTTAAAGCCCTTAATGCTGTAGTGATCGATGGTCTCTGGACATCTGTTTTCCTGTTTATAAACAACAACAGGGCAGATAAATAGCAGATCATTAGAAAGATAGATAGATAATGTAAATTAACAGACAAACACAAACAAACAAATAAATAAATGAATACAAAGATAATGAGATAATTGGATAGATAATCAACCAACCAATCAAAGTGCGAACAAACAACTTAAATAGATAAATGGTACCTTTAAAGTCATGTCTGATGTAGATTTGTCTTTCATCCTACACTGCTGCATCTTCATCTCTCCCTGATTCAGCCTAATGAAATGAATAAAAGAAGAGAAATAGTGTTAGACACAGAGAGGTAGATATACAACTGGATGTGAAGCTTTAGACACACTGACCTTCAGAAAAGATGGAAACTGTGCATTAAAGGTGGACATGATGAGGAAAAAGGGACAATATTTAGAAAAAAATACAATAGAACTATGATTATGTTTAGTATTTACTGGTCCAGTAGTTACTTACGGATTGTATAACTCCGTATTCAAATGAGAACCTTTGCTGTTGGAAAAGAAAAGCTGTTTGTTTTTCATTCACTATGACAGAAATGCAGTAAAGATAATATTAACTGAAATTTTCATTACCGCAAGACTGGGGTTGTAGACAATCTTCAAATAGGGCTGAATACGGGAGGGAAGGTTAGTTTATTAATGACATGAATGTGTTAATAAAGCTGTGTGTGTGTGTGTGTGTGTGTGTGTGTGTGTGTGTGTGTGTGTGTGTGTGTTACCTGAGCACCAAACATGCCTCCATACTGTAAAATAAAGAGAACTTTATTAATCATTTCAGACATTTGAGTGAAATTTAAATATAAAGTTAATATAAATAACAGAAACGAGTCTAAATACCACAAACGCCTGAGGAGCATTCCTGTCCGTCTGCAGAAGAATAATAAATCATTTTATTCATGTTTTATTAATGTTTAAATAATAATAATATCGGTGCAACATTCTTGCTTGAAATTGGAAGACGTCGGCTACCTCTGGCCATCCTGGGGTCTGAGAATTAGATTAAAAACAATCATTATTTTAAATCACAGCAGGAATATGAGTAAAAATATATTACTTTTAATACACATGGTCTTGTAAAGCAATAAGACAGAAGTGCATACTGTTGGAAAGATGAAAATATTTTCTCCCTGTGGGGGAAAAAAAAGATGTATAAAGTCACTGTTATGAAGAATTTATTTACATGTACAGTAGAGTTAAAAGGTGAATTTTTGTCTTTGAAGTTAACTATACTGTAATTACCTCTTTCAGGGGCAGAGTGGTATTGAGACCCTACAAAAGAAAAAAAAAATTGTAATCTCTGCAAATCATTACAATGTATCTCAAATATATATATATATATATATATATATATAATATAAAAAATTTTAAGAATAAAGAAATATAACAGTCACCTGGAGTGTTATATTGTCCACCTATATGTGAAGCCATATACAGAGCAATTATTAGATAGATCATATTTATAACTGCATAATAATATAATGTATATAATAATATAATCTTATGACTTTTCACAAACATCTCACCTTGAAAATCGGGATGAACTGTGATTTGGGCTGAAACAGAATTCACATGTTGCGGGTGAATTTAATAACAGAATATACAGTTCATTTTTATAATATAATAAGATATGAAACAGGTGAAAGATTTTGGGGAAAAGAAACATAAGACCTGTTTTGCTGGTGAATTAAACACAGTGTTGCTGCTGCTATTATAGTTATTTTAACCAAAAAAAAAAAACATTTTTATGATCCTGAAATTTTAATTTCACGTTTACATTTTATTGAATTTAAAACTGCTCAGATATCTTGGAAATAAAACGCTGAAACTAAAGAGACCATTTGAATCGTTGGATCTTAGGAAGTGCAAATATTTTAATATAGTCAAACAGATCTAGTATTTCCTTAATTAAAGAATTATTAGATTATTAAACCTACAGTATTTCTGCACATTTTTTTTTTACTTATTTCAAGCTTGAAATAGTCTTGTCCTATTGGCAGATCATTTTTTTCTCATTTTAATCTGCCAATAGAATAAGACAATCTTATGTTTGATTTGAAATAGATCAATCTGCCCATATTCAAGATATTTGTCACTTTCTATTATATGATTTTATGCAGTGTAAATGTTCACATTACGATATGTATAAATGCAACCATGGACTGAGTTCATCTGGCGCTTTTGGTGTTGAATTACTGAGACAAGCAATTACATTGAATGGTCTTCCTCCTCCGTGTGGTCCTCCTCCGTGTGGTCCTCCTCCGTGTGGTCCTCCTCCGTGTGGTCCTCCTCCATGTTCAGCAAAATCTAAAGGCCTCACAGATCCAAAATCCTGTTCAAAATATTGGCATAACACTTTAATGAAATTAGCATTGATGTGTAAAAACTGTTTATTTTTGGTAGTCTGTTGGGACCAAGGCTTTGTTACTTTGGTTGGGTTTTTGAATTTGGGTGCATTTTAGGGGGCCAATCACTGCTCAACTGGGGTTGTGAACTCACAGGATGACATACTTTCCCAAATTATCTGTATCTGCTAAGCATTCCAAATATTCATATGAATTAAGTATTCAGGTTATCTACAAAAACTCCCTCAGATTGAACCCTTTTACATTTCTTGGCCAGCCTGGGAAGTCTGGTTCCACATCCTTTCTGTCAGGTACACCCTGAGAGTTCCCATTATGAAACGGTCCTTTGGATTTGTCTGGATTTGGTGTCCTCATCTGACCAGGCTGTTAAAGAGGTACATCTGAGTGTCAGTCAACCCGATTCATAAAGTTCATGAAACCCGATTCATAAGGCAAATTCATGAAAATTAGCATTACCCATCTCAGAAGAAAAGTTATAAATAGTCATGAATCTGTACAGTCATCTATGTAAACCTACCACAACTGGAGGCTGAGGCTCTCTTCCATCTAATCGCCCAGAACCTTTGTTCTTTGGTCTATGATGTCCTCCCATTAGCTCAGAACTTTCATTCTTTGGCCTGTGATGTCCTCCTATTAGCTCAGAACTTTCATTTTTTGGCCTATGATGTCCTCCCTTTAGCTCAGAACTTTTATTCTTTGGCCTATGATGTCCTCCCATTAGCTCAGAACTTGCATTCTTTGGCCCATGACGTCCTCCCTTTGGCCCAGGACCCTCTCTCATTGGCCAAGGTTGTCTTCCCATTGGCCCTAATCCTCCTCCCATTGGCCCAGATCCTCCTCCCATTGGACCAGATGGTCCTCCCATTGGGCCAGATCCTCCTCCCATTGGACCAGATGGTCCTCCCATTGGGCCGGATCCTCCTCCCATTGGTCCAGGACCTCCTCTCATCGGTCCTGATCCTCCTCCCATCGGTCCAGGACCTCCTCTCATCGGTTCTGATCCTCCTCCCATCGGTCCAGGACCTCCTCTCATCGGTCCTGATCGTCCTCCCATCGGTCCAGGACCTCCTCTCATCGGTCCTGATCCTCCTCCCATTGGCCCAGCTCCTCCTCCCATTGGCCCAAGACCTTGCTGACCTGGAAGCCAGCCATTTTGTGGCTGTAGACATAAAGGAATAAAGTAAAGCAGGTAAGAGATTTATTTTCATGTTATGTATTTGACTTTAATTATTTCACACTTACAACCAATTGTTTCTCTTATGCTCATTTTCTCAAAACAGCCAAATGAAACGTAACCCACATACACCCATTTTATATATGAGCTAATATTCCAGAAGAACTCATTAATGGTAATTTGTACTTAAAAAAAGGAACAAAAGGTTTTACTCACACGGGCAATCGCTCCAACAAACAATAACGCCACCAGAAACAGGACGCCCATTTCTGCTGTGAAAATCACAGGTTAAAGCCATAATATGAGGACAAGTCAAATAAACACCTTTTTTTAAATATCATTTTTCACTGTTTATTGCGAATAGGTCTCAGAAAAGTATATTATTTTCTACATAATCTCCATTCCATTCAATGCAAATGTTTCTGCACTTCATTAGTGTCCAGATTCCTCTAGAAAAAAAGATTCAATTCTAATTTATGTCACGTTTTAGGGGTTTTATTTGACTCACCCTTGTACAAATTATACTACTATACTTAACACTTCACACCACTTACCTCCTCCTTCTCTCAGCCCAGTCTCCAGCTTCTGTCTCTCTATTTATACTCTATACTGATAGTTGAGCAACCAACACTGTTGCTCAGGAAAGGTAATCATGACCAAACACAGATGTGAATAAGGTATAATTATGAAAAAATATATACACACTCAGGCCTACCTTCTTCAACATGTTCATGGTAATCAAATCTGATTTACTGATTTATTATTTTTTAAAACCTCTGAGTGACACAGTGATGAGAATCAATTGAGAATCTTTACTTTTTTCTAAGATGTTCGAATCTCAATTTCTATATTCAGATCTCAACCATAAAACGAATAAACATCAGAAACAAACCACCTCTGTTGGTGTAATCTTGGCTAAAAGATTTATACTACAGTTGTAAAAATCTTATGTTATATCCAGGTTTGAATTGTGGTTCAGAGATCTAGTTAGTGTGCAGTTATGATATTATCTAGCAGGTCTAGTAGAATATTCAGTACTGTGCAAAAGTTTTAGGCGCATGCAAAGAAATGCTGTAGAGCAAAGATGCCTTAAAAATAATGAAATTAAATGTTTCTACATTAAAAAAAAAATACTGTAAAGAGCAGTAAACAGTAGTAAATGAAACAAAGTCAATATTTGGTGTGACAAAAATGTTTTATTGAGCATCTTGCAGAACCAGACACAGTTCTTCTGGACACTTTGACTTTCGCACTCGCTTCTTATTTTCGCAGCGAAACCCAGCAGCCTTCATTGTGTTTACTGTCTGAAAAGTGTCTCTTACGTAATACGCTGCTTTCTTTAATGACATACAAACATTTTACTGTAACGTGCTAGAAAACTAATGTTTGGGAATCTAAAATGTTTTTGTACCGACTTGATCATGTAGACGTCATAAAATAAAAAAATCTATAACAAAGTTTGTACTAAAAAAAAAAACTAAACTAAAACTTTTGCACAGTACTGTATAAACCAGTATTGAGTCAAATAGGAAAACGGAAAAAAGGAAGACATCGTTAACCGCCTACTGTGCTGCTCATGCAGAATATTTCCATAAAGGTGTAATTATAAGTTCTGTACTTAACTTTCAGCAATTGTACAGCCGTGGCCAAAAGTTTTGAGAATGACACAAATATTAATTTTCACAAAGTCTACTGCTTCAGTGTTTTTAGATCTTTTTGTCAGATGTTACTGTTACTGAAGTATAATCACAAGCATTTCATAAGTGTCAATGGCTTTTATTGACAATTACATGAAGTTTATGCAAAGAGTCAATATTTGCAGTGTTGACCCTTCTTTTTCAAGACCTCTGCAATTCGCCCTGGCATGCTGTCAATCAACTTCTGGGCCACATCCTGACTGATGGCAGCCCATTCTTGCATAATCAATGCTTGGAGTTTGTCAGAGTTTGTGGGTTTTTGTTTAAGATTATTATCCCAATGTTGTGATCATATTTTCACAAAAGTTGACAAAAAAAAAAAAAAAAAAACCCTGAGGTTGGCAAATTTCTACATTTAGTAATTTCTTTCTTTTTTTTTTTTTAAAGGCGGAGCCTTCATATTTCTTCCAGTCATCATTATATACATTTTATAATGCTTTCGCAACTATTTTAATTGATCAGTATAAACGTTTGAACACAGCGTAGACTAAAAAAAAAACAAAAAAAGCTTCTGGTTTTTCTACACGCCTTGGATAATACCACGTTGATCGCTGGTATTATCTCTCTTTCAGCAATCTGCATATGTGGAAATTTCTCATAGCAAAACATGGAGAAGGATGTGTTGTCATCATCTTTCCTCATCACATTTAAGCCCTGTAATGGGTTCAGACAAACGTGGTGTAGTTTGGTCCAAGACACCAGAGAAGGTAACTGATTTAATTGTGCGTTATAATGTTCCTGCTTGCATCGATTTTCATTTGATTATCATTAAAATGTCAAAATGTGTTTTTATTTTTCCTTCTTGGAGGTGAAAAAGTTCAGAAATATGAAGACTGCAGTCTGGTTGTTGTGCCTTATTGGCCTGACCTTGGCTGTCCAAGTAAGTATTTTTTTTTAATTGTAAGCAGTGCGTTTGTCTCATATTTATTTATTTGTCTACATACTTACCAACTTCCTGTCTTTCAGCCTGAAACTGATCACGATCGTGAGACTCGCTCACTCTTCTCCAACTCTAAGGTTTTCAAAGAGTGCTAAAACAAAACCATAGAAAATTAATTAATTTAAAGCTATAAAATAAAAATTTAGATTTAGACTTTGCTGCATTTTACATTTTTTTTTTTTTTTTTTTGTGCTTTATGCATCCTGATATGTGTTTGTAATAAACTGGTTTGGCCTTTTATTCCTTTACTGAAGCAACTGACCCAGGATCAGATCTGTCAGCTCCTGGAGAAGCTTCTCTCAGCTCTCGGACCTGCTCCGGCTTCAGCATCTTTGACACCAGCTCCTCCTGTCGCTGGACGCTAAACTGTGCTTTCTCTTGCCCTTGATTTGTTCAGAAAACATCAGCTTTTAACTTAGAGTAGCCCGGGTTCTGTTGAAAGCATATGATTAATACCTAAATGTGGCTTACATTGTGTTTTGTGTAATGTACATTTAAATTAAGCGCACTTCAAAACACTTATTCATGAAAACCTGCCCATTTGATATCAGAACCAAACTCGTGTGTGTATGTTCTTGGATGGGAATGGTGCTTTAATAAAACATCTCCAATAATTCTGATTTGGTGTGTTTTTGTAATAAGCAGTTGTGAATTGAATTTATTTGTTTGTATGTACTGTATTATAATGCAAATCCAAAGAAGACAGTTAAGACATCATGGACAGTAACACACATCAAAGAGACTTAGTGTCCCAATTGTGAAGATTCTTTGATAAAACAAATTTTCTACTTAAAATTTAAAAAAAGAAAACATTTATAGCAGAACTAAAACTATTTCTAAAAGTATAAAAGTTAGCCTTGATCAGTAAGTTGTGTTTACTTTATGAAGTAATAAAAAATAATAATAGGGCAGTGGTAGCTCAGTGGTTGAGACGTTCGGCTACTGATTGGAAGGTCGTGAGTTCAAATCCCAACACCACCAAGCCGCCACTGTTGGGCCCAGTTGAGACTCTCAACTGCTCAGATGTATAAATGAAATAAATGTAAGTCGTTCTGGATAAGGGTGTCTGCCAAATGCCGTAAATGTAATAATAAACGAATAAAATTGTGGGTTTCCAGTCCCAGTTTTATGCCTCAGCCACTAGGTGGTGGAGGCGTTATGTTTATGAGATGTGGAATAATATGGAATTGTGATTGTAACCAGCAGATGAACTGAATAGATTTGGGAATTGATTCAAGGTCATCACAAGGTCAAATGTTTGTTAATATAATCGTTTAGTTCTCTACCATACAGCCTTTAAATGAAAATGTGAGGACTTGCAAAGTTAATTAGGCTCAATAAAAAATGATAATTGCCAGTAAATAATGTCATATAAAATATTAAAAACAAAGTCTGCAGACACTAAAAAGCCAGCAGGTGAACTGATGGATAATTATTCCACATGTATCTCTCCAAAGGTTGTATGCAGTATCCGGTGTCACCCAGATGAGGATGGGTTCCCTTTTGAGTCTGGTTCCTCTCCAGGTTCTCCTCATATCATCTCAGGGAGATTTTCCTCGCCAGTCACCTCTGGCTCGCTCATTACGGATAAATTTATGAATTTATATAAGTTATATCCAGCATTTATATATTTCTGTAAAACTGCTTTGCGACAATGTCCATTATTAAAAGCGCTATACAAATAAAATTGTATTTAATTATATTTCTGAGATGGAGAAAAGTCTGTTTTAGTTATGCACTGAACATGAACCTCAAATGAGCCACCAGGATTATTCACCAACACACATGATGTAAGAGGCACTTAACAGCACTTAATATTACCTAATTAACGATGTGTTTCCTTAGAAGAATCAGATGTGATTTCAACACATTTCATAATGCTCAGGTGTGAACATTTGAAAAAAGTGACCTTAAGACCACTACAGTAAACAAGACAGCCTGAGTCACTCCATTTTCCTGTACTGTGGTTATATTGCTAAATAATGCGCAATGCCGGAGAACATGATCACGTACCAAGCTGATTGGTCAGTTACGGGCGGAAGATCTCTTTAAAAAGGTGGCCATCGTGCACTAGTGCATCCACAACTTGAGATCATCAGTCTCTTCAACCTTTTCCTTCTAAAGGTAAGATGGTGTCTGCTCTGTTCGAGTCTCGTTTTGAAAAGTGCTGCAAACGAATGACAAAACGTCCATTTCTTTCATTGTTAGCGATCACAGGAGATCATGAAGGTCGTGCTCGTTGCAGTGTGTCTTATTGGACTGGTCTGCACTATCCCTGTAAGTGTTCATTAGTCCTTCTCATCTTTGTTCGGTTCAGATTTAGATGTTTTTCTCTAAGTATCTGATGTTCTGCAGGTGGACGATAAGCATGAGCGAGAGAAGCGCTCATCCAGCGAAGAGGTCTGTGGCACAGACTATTATATCATCCCAGGTTAAATTTGTCTCAAATGATTTTATTACAGCTCTAACTGTGAGTGTCTGTATATTTCTAGATGTACCGAGGGTACAGAAGACAGTTTGTACCAGGCTACTATCCCAACAGCAACAACAACAACAACAATCTTTTCAATGCTATGATGTCCTTTTTACTGCTGCAGCAACTCTTCCCTCCCGCTGCTGCGAATATGACCGTAGCATGAATAACACACACGGTTAAAATGTGTCTTAGGATTAACACATGGACAAATTTCATCATGATTATCAATTTAATCTGTTTTTAAACACACAGACTGCAATGGCACAATAAAAAAAAATATATTGTCAAAAAATGTGTTTTGTCATGGTAAGTTTTCTCCATCCATGTCTCTCAAAGTGGGAGAACAGATCCTCAAGGGAGTCTGTGATTTCTACAAATAAATATTTTCTACAGCGGTGGAAATATAATCCACAGTGATCAAAGTTATTAGGACTGAAATGACGTGCACTGGAATCTAATGAGATTTTTAATAAAAATGACTTCTCTGGGTGGAATGGTTTGAAATGAAAAATAAATAAATAAATAAATAAATAAATAAAAAAGACTGCTCTGCCTCAAACGAACAAAAAAAAAAAAAAACGCATATGGCCTATTCAGCAGCTTCTGTGACTGATTATCCAAAGAACCCTTAAGGAACCCTTGTTTTAAATTGGGTTTTTCCACCGTAATACCTAGAACCTGTCAGGTGTTCAACATGGAACGTCTTGGTACTTTAAGGATTCATTCAAAAAAAAAAAAAATAAAGGAAAATATTTTCCCTGCCTCCAAAGTTGCATACTGTGAGAGTAATAATAATAATAATAATAATCATAATAATAATAATAATAATAATATTCATACCTACTGCATTCGATTCAGTACCAATTCAGTACTGCTCGGCCGTTGGTACAGTACGTATTGATTAGTGGTAAGCATGAATACAATTCAGATGTACTGCATCCGCCATGATGGCACTGTCATGTGACCTACAACTTCAAAAGGCCCGATGCGCCATTTTTTATTCTGACAGCTCTTCTGCGCCAGCCCCGTTGCATTATGGGATAGCGCAATGTCCACAACGTCCAGTGGTTCCAAACTGCAGAATCTCGGCGGAAGCAGTAGGTCATCTGGGTATTTCTACAGCCTACAGTTTTATGAATACTGAGAATTCAGATGCTACATTTAGTAATATCAAAGTAGTGTCTACATAGTACTCCTTTGGTGGACTGCTTTTCGCCTGCTGTAGAGTACTGTATAGTAGGGATATTCGGACGCAGGCTTTGCTGTAGGGTTAAAGAGTGCAGAGGGCCAACCCGCCTTCATCCCTAACTTTTTTTTATTGCTTTCCTATCAAATATCAACCCATAACATGACTTTTCTGAACCCACACACAGTAAAATATGGTCCAAATCTATTTATACTGTACAATATTGTAGTAAACATTATTATTAACAGAGTTAACACAAGTTCCAGCCTGAAGCAATAAGTCACATGAAGGTGTGTGATTGTGTGAGGAGTAACACTTCAGAACTGGATTATTTTCCTATAACAGCAATTCCCCGAGGTTAGTTATTCCGCTAGTACCACGGCTAGCACATACAATTTGTTATTTATCAGTGAATGACACGTCACACTTATCCATTTATAGTTACATTAAATGTTGTGGAACTTTGGCGAAACAAGTTAGTTCCTGTTGTCAGCTATAAGCATTTGTTCCTTCACCAGCATCTATTTATTCTCTCTTAATGTAATGAACATAAACCTGGGATTTATGTTACTGCTGGAACTATTATCAGAGCTGTGCTGTTATAGAAAATTAATCAACACCTGTTGATGTATGAAGTGATTTTATCAGGGGTAAGGGAGTTGTTGGGCATGAAGCAAAGCAGAGTGATAAACGCAAGATTGCAGCAATAAAACAGCAACAGAAAAACAAAATGATAAAATCCAGTGTTCAGGAAATCATTGAATTTATTATTAATAATAATCACAAATAAATAATTCCTCAACGATTCAATGTAGTTGGTTAATGTCATGGTTACGCCGAAATCAACGCTTGACTACATTTCCCATCAGGCACTGCACCTCACTGGATCGCGTCACATGACTGTTTGCACCTGTGTCGCATTTTGGTTAATGAGCAAAAGTATTTAAATCATGTCTTGCACCTCACTTATTGTCTAGCTTTTGTCGTTCACGACAAAACGTGTGTCCACGTTTTCACGTCTTTTCGGCTTGAAACCGTAGCTCGTGATTTGGTGTCTGACTTTGCGATGTCTGTATCGTTCGTTTCGTTTTAAAATGAAAACGTTTAACTGAAAAATTTAAACGGCCCTCGCATACGCCTCCTCCTCTACAAAATCCCCGGCAGTAACAAAATGAGCTTTGGTTGCTAAGCAACATAACAGACAAAGATTGAGGTATACTATGGACAGGACCACAGTCTGACGGTTTTATTGATTTAAAACCTGGAGCATTAACAAGGAATTCAGTTACTTTAAACACGGCTCAGCCAATCAGAATTTGGAACCGAAGTTATACATTTTATAAAATCACTCAAAGAAGATTTAATAACAGATTTTCTTTTTTATGGCTATAAAACAGACAGACAGTTATTTTATTATATATTTTAATCATCATGAGTCTAGTGAGAAGACAAAGTTTTAGGTGTACGCAATTATATAATCTCAACATTCCCATAAACATCTGTCATAATGTCCTGTGAGTCTAGACAGTATTTTCAAAAAATTCACGGTTTCACAATGACTTGTAGTAACACACTCTCGGAAATCACGCCTCATTTCCTAACTGCTTGCATAAATGTTTATTACGCACAAATGCTATGAGTTGTTTCATCATATCATCGTTTCTGATTGGTCGATTGACGGCCTGAAAAAATGTATAAAAGAGAAGGCAGGACAGCAGAGGTGTACAACTACGAGCGTGAATATACAGAATTATCTGCTTCTGAAGGTAAACACTTTCACTGAATGTCTGTTTGAACATATAAACTGTGGTAACGTTTTAGGAATTATTATTATTATTTTTTTAATTGTACAGCCAGAAATCAGGATCGCCATGAAGATCGTGTTAGTGTTCATCGCTGTGTGCTTTATTGCACTCACCTGTGCTGTTCCTGTAAGTACTAAGCTTTTTATTTAGTGAAGAAAAAAAAAAAAATTACAGTCAATGTACGTTGCGATCATTCATTTAAAAATTTCAAAAATGCTTCCATTTCAAAATGAAAAGTAAAGGGATGCAGAATACACAAATTATTTACCATTTCCCCCTTACATCCTGTTGAGATTCAGCTGAGATTTGTTATAAATATTTATGTTTATTAAAATATGTGTTACTTTCACAGCTTGAGGATGAGCTGGAACGAGAGAAGCGCTCGTCCAGCCATGAGGTTAGTATCAGCCCCCGTAGCGTGATGCTACCACCACCATGCTTCTACATGGGTATGGTGTTCTTCGGGTGATAAGCTGTCTTGTTCTTGCGTCAAACATATCTTTTAGAATTATGCCCAAAACGTTCTACCTTGGTCTCATCAGACCATAGCACATTTTGCCACATGGTTTGGGGTGATATAAGAAACTTAGACTTAGAAAGAGCTTAGCCACCCTACCCGGTAGCTCAGACATGTGAAGAATATAAGAGATTGTTCTGACATGCAGGGAGTGACCAGTACTACTTGACAGATATTCCTGCAGCTCCTTTAATGTTGCTGTAGGTCTCTTGGCAGCCTCCCTGAAATGTTTTCTTCTTGTCCTTTCATCAGTTTTGGAGGGACATTAAAGATGGAAAAATATCTGACATGATTTATCTTTGTTTCATTTTTTTTTTGATATCACAAAAACCTGCACTTTTAACAGACTTTTTTTTATATCCACTGTACATGTGTTTAGTATGGTTTATTGTTTTATAACTGTATCTGTATATTTCCAGTCTCACCGAGGAAGACTATTCCCACAACCAACAATTCCATACAACCCCAACATCAACCCCAGCACCGACAACAACATCTGGCTGAATCTCCTGGTACCACTGCTAGCACGCCTGTTCCCTGCCCCTGCTCCTGCCCCCGTTCCTGCCCCCCCCCCCCCCCCTCCAGCAGGAAAATAAGACCACCAGGTGTAATCGTCATGTTCTGTGTGATTACTGGTAGTTCCTTGAAATAAAGACATGTCCATGTTAAGCATATTTCTGTCTGCCCTGTGTGTTATATTGTGAGTCATTAGAGTATTAGAGATGCTTATCTAGGTCATATCCTAGAGTCCTAGATGTGTAAGTGTATAAGTTAAACAAGTTAGTTCCTGTTGTCAGCTATAAGCATTTGTTCCTTCACCAGCATCTATTTATTCTCTCTTAATGTAAGTCCCTGTGAATGAGCTGTTACTATAGAAATGTATTATAACTAGCACACGAATATAAACCTGGGATTTATGTTACTGCTGGAACTATTATCAGAGCTGTGCTGTTATAGAAAATTAATCAACACCTGTTGATGAATGAAGTGATTTTATCAGGGGTAAGGGAGTTGTTGGGCATGAAGCAAAGCAGAGTGATAAACGCAAGATTGCAGCAATAAAACAGCAACAGAAAAACAAAATGATAAAATCCAGTGTTCAGTAAATCGTTTAATTTATTATTAACAATAATCACAAATTAACAATTCTATAACAACTCGATGTGGTTTGTTAACCGTAATCTTTGGTTGCTAAGCAACATAACAGACACAGATTGGGGTTTTCGTAAGTCTGTTTTATTTATTTAAAACCTGGAGCATTAACACAGAATTCAGATATTGTGATGATTTTACAACGGCTTCGAACAAGGTTCAGCTAATCAGATTTTAGAACTGAAACTATCCATTTCTCTAAAATAGCGCATACACTATATTGCCAAAATGTGTATGTGCACCCCTCGTAATTATTGACTTCAGGTATTTCAGCCACAGCCATAGCTAACAGGTGCATAAAATCAAGCACACCGCTATGCAATTTCCATAGACACACACCGGCAGTAGAATGGGTCGTACTGAAGAGCTCAGTGACGTTACACGTGACATCGTCATAGGATGCCACCTTTACCACAAGTCAGTTGGTGAAATTTCTGCTCTGGTCAAATGTAAGTTCTATTATTGTGACATGGAAGTGTCTAGGAGCAAGAACAACCCTGCCGTGAAGCAGTAGACCACGCAAGGTCACGGAGCGGGGCTGCCAAGTGGTGAAACGTGTAAAAATCGTACCAAACTACCTCGGGAAGCAACATCAGTAGAAGAACTGTGCATCAGGAGTTTCGTGAAATGTGTTTCTAAGCCTAAGATCACTTTGCACAATGCCAAGTATGGGCTGGAGTGATGTAAAGCACCAACACTGGACTCTGGAGCAGTGTTCTCTGGAGTGATGAATCACGCTTCACTATCTGGCAGTCTGATGGACGAATCTACCAGAATGTATAGTGCCAACAGTAAAGTGTGGTGGAGGAAGGATAATGGCCTGGGACTGTTTTTCAGGGTTTGGGCCCTTCCAACTTTAGGCATCAGTTTGAGGAAGGTCCTTTCCTGTTCCAGCATTACAGTACCACTATGTACAAAGCTGATCTATAAACACATTGAGTTTGGTGTGGAAGAACTCAAGTGTCCTGCTCAGAGCCCTGACCACATCCCCACTGAGCATTTTTTGGTATGAACTGGAACATTGATTGCACCCCAGGTCTCCTCAACCAAAATCAGTGCCTGATCTCAATAATGCTCTTTTGACTGAATGAGCACAAATTCCCAGAGACACACTCCAAAGTCTTCTAGAAAACCTTCCCAGAAAAGTGAAGACTGTTATAGCTGCAAACGCGGGACAACTCCATATTAATGCCCATGAGTTTGGAATGGGATGTAGAACAATGTCATATAGCATAATAGCTATAAAAACAGATAGAAATGTTCCTGGGTTTATGACTTCAGACACAAAGCTGTTTTATAATATTTTATTCTACAACCCCAATTCCAAAAAAGTTGGGACGCTCTGTAAAATGTAAATAAAAACAAACCCATATGTTATTCACAATAGAACATAGAAAACATACCAAATGCTTAAACTGAGGAAATGTACCATTTTAAGGAAAAAATAAGGTAATTTTGAATATGATGGCTGCAACACGTCTCAAAAAAGTTGGGACGGAGTCAACAAAAGGCTGGAAAAGTAAGTGTTACTATAAAGAAGCAGCTCCAGGTTAAATGGCAACAGGTCAGTAACATGATTTGGTGTAAAAAGAGTATCTTAGAGAGGCCTATCAGAAGTAAAGATGGGCAGAGGTTCACCAATCTGCGAAAAACTGCATCTACAATTTCAGAATAATGTTCTTCAACGTAAAATTGTGAAGACCTCATCTCATCATCTACAGTACATAATATCATCAAAAGATTCCGAGAATCTGGAGAAAGCTCTGTGCACAAGGGACAAGGGTGAAAATCAATATTGCATGCCCGTGATCTTCGGGCCCTCAGGCGGCACTGCATTAAAAACAGGCCTGATTCTGTAATGGAAATCACTGCATGAGCTCAGAAACACCTCCAGAACTCATTGTTTGTGAACACAGTTCGCCGTGCCATCCACAAATGCTGGTTAAAGCTCTATCATGGAAAGAAGAAGCCATATGTGAACATGATCCAGAAACGCCGCCATCTTCTCTGGGCCAAAGCTCATTTAAAATGGACTGAGGCAAAGTGGAAAACTGTTCTGTGGTCGGATGAATCGGAATTTGAAATTCTTTTTGGAAACCATGGACGCCGCGTCCTCTGAACTAAAGAGGATGGCCCCGGAAGGAGAGGGACCATCCGGCTTTTTTATCAGCGCTCAGTTCAAAAGCCTGCATCTCTGATGGTATGGGGGTGCATTAGTGTCTATGGAATGGGCAGCTTGCACATCTGGAAAAGCAGCATCAATGCTGAAAGGTATATACAGGTTTTAAAGCAACATCTGCTTCCATCCCATCTTTACTTCTGAGAGACTCTGCCTCTCTACGATACTCTTTTTATACCCAATCATGTTACTGACCTGTTGCCAATTAAACTCCAGCTGTTTCTTTTTAGTAATACTTACTTTTCCAGTATTGTTGCCCCCGTCCCAACTTTTTTGAGATGTATTGTGGGCATAAAATTCAAAATTACCTTATTTTTTTCTTAAAATGGTACATTTCCTCGGTTTAAACATTTGATATTTTTTCTATGTTCTGTTGTGAATAACATATGGGTTTATGAGATTTGAAAAACCATTGCTTTCTGTTTTTATTTACATTTTACACAGCGTCCCAACTTTTCGGAATTGGGGTTGTACCGTAATGTCATGATGTTTTTAGGTGTATCCGATCATAATCTCGACACTGCCATAAACATCTGTCATAATGTCCCGTGAGATTAGACGATATTTTGAAAAGATTCACGGTTTCACAATGATTTGTGATGTTGAGCTGTGACACACTCTCAGAAACAGAGTGAATCTGAATCACGCCTCATTTCTTAACCGCTCAGAAAAATGAATATTGCTGAAAGAGCTGTGTCATCGTTTCAGGGAGCGTTTCTGATTGGTCAAAAATGGGCTGAAAATTTGTATAAAAGAGTAAACAGGAGAGCAGGGGTATGCAACTACGATTGTGAATACACAGATTTATCTGCTTCTGAAGGTAAGCATGGTAACCGAATGTCTGCTTGAACAGTTAAACTGTAGTAATTTGTTTAGGAATTATTATTTAAATTAATATATATATATTTTTAAGTTGTACAGCCAGAAATCAGGATCACCATGAAGATCGTGTTAGTGTTCATCGCCGTGTGCTTTATCGCACTCTCCTGTGCTGTTCCTGTAAGTACTGAACTTTGTGAACCAATGTATTTTGCATGTATTCATTTTGAAATGAAAATTTTCCTTACATTTCAAAATGAAAAGTGCAGGAACACAACATACACAGACCATCATACTGAGATCCAGCTCAGATTTATGTTCTGTTCTCACAGGTGGAGGATGAGCACGAACGAGAGAAGCGCTCGTCCAGTGGTGAGGTTAGTAACGCCGAGAAAGCTGGTAAATAATGTGATGTATGTGTTAAAGCTATTTTCAAACAACCGTATCTGTATATTTCCAGTCCTACCGAGGAGGATCATTCCAGCCATCATTCATTCCATACTACACCAACGGCAACCCCAACGTCAATAACGACAACTGGATGAATCTCTTCCTGCCCCTGCTGCTAGCACGCCTGTTCCCTGCCCCTGCTCCTGCCCCCGCCCCTCCAGCAGGAAAATAAGACCACCAAGTGTAACTGTCATGTTCTGTGTGACTACTGGTAGTTCCTTGAAATAAAGACATGTCCATGTTAAGCATATTTCTGTCTGCCCTGTGTGTTATATTGTGAGTCATTAGAGGATTAGAGATGCTTACACCACAGCACTGTTCAAGTCTCATATCTGTTTTGTCAGAACAAAAACATTGGAATTATTATTATTATTTTTTTTTTTTTTAATTTAATATAATAAATTAAAAGTGTGATATCCCATGCACATGTTGTGATTTAAGTTATGTGCATAATTAACTGTCAGTACATGACAAAAACAACAGGATGTGCTGGATCAAGTGCTACTTTTATGTGCTGCTGAATAATGAGTGTGGAAGCCATTTTGTTCAATTAAGCCAAATTTGAGTAATTAATGTGTTCATTACAACTAGCACTATTCATGCAGCAATATATTGGCCATATCCTAGAGTCCTAGATGTGTAAGCGTATAAGTGCTGATTCATTTTCTATAACGGCAGCTCTGACAATACGTTATTGTTTCTATAGTAACGTAACGGCTCATTTGGAGGAACTTGTATGGTGGATGCTTCACATAAACAGATAAACGGATTAAAAGTACACTTATATATATATATATATATATATATATATATATATATATATATATATATATATATATATATATATATATATATATAATAACCAATGCAATTGCTAAAAAATTGTTGTGCTATAAGGGATTTTTGCTGCGATTTTTGACGTAGATCCAGGAAATTCAGCACAATCATAGATCCTGTACGGAATTACAGCTGCCAAACTGCTCCAACGGACTAGATGGGAAATGTTTTGGTGGTCCTGCTTTCAAACGATTTGAGCCATTTCATATGAGCCATTCTTAATTCAGATATTCTGAAGACAATTAAAACTGGATTGCTCCACCTACTAAAACCATAGCAACCACCTGGGCTATGATAGCAACTAATTATCACACTAGAAACCAGCAGGGATTTCTTAGGAACCACCTAGCTACAACCTAGCAACCACCTCAGATCATATAGATACATCCTAGCAACCACCTATAAACACCCTTTTGTATCCAAATCAAATATCTACCAAATAACATGACTTTTCATATTATTTGAACCCCCACACATAAAATTTGTCATGGTCCAAAACTATTTATACCATACAATATTATAGTAAACCATTATCGTAAACAGATTTACCACAAGTTACAGCAATAAATTATTCTACTTACACTTATTATTGAATGACATCACACTTTTTATCCATTTATAGTTACATATAAAGATGTGGAACATCAGTGAAACAAGTTACACCTTGTTCTCACTTACAGTATGTTATAGCAGCTATAAACAGTCATCCCCTGTGAATGAACTGGTACTGTACACCGATCGGCCATAACATTGAAACCACCTGCCTAATATCGTGTAGGTCCCCCTTGTGCCACCAAATCAGCTCTGAACCGTCGAGGCATGGACTCCACAAGATCTCTGAAGGTGTGGTGTGATATCTGGCACCAAGACGTTAGCAGCAGATCCTTTAAGTCCTGTAAGTTGCGAGGTGGGGCCTCCATGGATCAGACTTGTTTCTCCAACACAACCCACAGATGCTCCATCGGATTAAGATCTGGGGAATTTGGAGGCCGAGTCAACACCTTGAACTCTTTGTCATGTTCCTCAAACCGTTCCTGAACAATTTTTGCGGTGTTGCAGGGCGCATTATCCTGCTGAAAGAGTCCACTGTTAGGGAACATTAGGGAACACCGTTGCCATGAAAGGGTGTTGGTCTGCAACAATGTTTAGGTACAGTAGGTGCCCATTTTTCCTGATTCCAACACCTCAACTTCGAGAACTGACTGTTCACTTGCTGCATAATATATCCCACCCCACTGACAGGTGCCGTTGTAACGAGATAATCAATGTTATTCACTTCACCTGTCGGTGGTTTTAATGTTATGGCTGATTGGTGTAGAAATGTATTAGAACTAGCACATGAAAATAAACCTGTGATTTTTTGTTAGTGCTGGAACTATTATCAGAGCTGTGCTATTATAGAAAATTAATCAACACCTTCTGATTTGAGAATTCACCCACACTGTTTATGAAGTGATTTTATCAGGGGTAAGGGAGTTGTTAGGCATGAAGCAAAGCAGAGTGATAAAATGGCTGTAACACACACTCCTGAGTGCAAGATTGCATTAATAAAACAGAAAGCTACAGAAAAACAAAATGATAAAATCCAGTGTTCAGTAAACTATTTAATTCATTATTAATAATAATCACAAATTAACAAATTCTTCAACGACTCATAGGATGCCACCTTTACCACAAGTCAGTTGCCCCCATCCCAACTTTTTTGAGACGTGTTGCGGCCATCAAATTCAAAATTACCTTATTTTTTTTCTTAAAATGGTACATTTCCTCGGTTTAAACATTTGATATGTTTTCTATGTTCTATTGTGAATAACATATGGGTTTATGAGATTTGAAAAACCATTGCATTCTGTTTTTATTTACATTTTACACAGCGTCCCAACTTTTCGGAATTGGGGTTGTACCATAATGTCATGATGTTTTTAGGTGTATCCGATCATAATCTCGACACTGCCATAAACATCTGTCATAATGTCCCGTGAGATTAGACGATATTTTGAAAAGATTCACGGTTTCACAATGATTTGTGATGTTGAGCTGTGACACACTCTCAGAAACAGAGTGAATCTGAATCACGCCTCATTTCTTAACCGCTCAGAAAAATGAATATTGCTGAAAGAGCTGTGTCATCGTTTCAGGGAGCGTTTCTGATTGGTCAAAAATGGGCTGAAAATTTGTATAAAAGAGTAAACAGGAGAGCAGGGGTATGCAACTACGATTGTGAATACACAGATTTATCTGCTTCTGAAGGTAAGCATGGTAACCGAATGTCTGCTTGAACAGTTAAACTGTAGTAATTTGTTTAGGAATTATTATTTAAATTAATATATATATATTTTTAAGTTGTACAGCCAGAAATCAGGATCACCATGAAGATCGTGTTAGTGTTCATCGCCGTGTGCTTTATCGCACTCTCCTGTGCTGTTCCTGTAAGTACTGAACTTTGTGAACCAATGTATTTTGCATGTATTCATTTTGAAATGAAAATTTTCCTTACATTTCAAAATGAAAAGTGCAGGAACACAACATACACAGACCATCATACTGAGATCCAGCTCAGATTTATGTTCTGTTCTCACAGGTGGAGGATGAGCACGAACGAGAGAAGCGCTCGTCCAGTGGTGAGGTTAGTAACGCCGAGAAAGCTGGTAAATAATGTGATGTATGTGTTAAAGCCATTTTTAAACAACCGTATCTGTATATTTCCAGTCCTACCGAGGAGGATCATTCCAGCCATCATTCATTCCATACTACACCAACGGCAACCCCAACGTCAATAACAACAACTGGATGAATCTCTTCCTGCCCCTGCTGCTAGCACGCCTGTTCCCTGCCCCTGCTCCTGCCCCCGCCCCTCCAGCAGGAAAATAAGACCACCAAGTGTAATTGTCATGTTCTGTGTGATTACTGGTAGTTCCTTGAAATAAAGACATGTCCATGTTAAGCATATTTCTGTCTGCCCTGTGTGTTATATTGTGAGTCATTAGAGGATTAGAGATGCTTACACCACAGCACTGTTCAAGTCTCATATCTGTTTTGTCAGAACAAAAACATTGGAATTATTTTTTTAAAATTTATTTAATATAACAAATTAAAAGTGTGATATCCCACGCACACATTATGTCCATGATTAAGTGTCAGTGCATGATATATGCAAATAACAGGACGTGCTGGATCAAGTGCTATTTGATAACTAACAGCTAACAAATAGTGTGGAAGCCATTTTGCTGAATGAAACCAGTGTTTAATGTGATTACTACAACTAACACTATTCATACAGCGATACATCCTAGAGTTCTAGATCGAGAAGTTTAGATGATAAGTGTTGATTCATTTTCTATACTCAGTATTTTACTGTAACACACAGTGTTTACTTAGTTACATATATTAGCTACGTTCGGAGAAAACAATGACCTAATTATCTACGTAAATGTGAATAAAGACATTTTAAACACATTGTTCTTCATAACTACCTTTACTCGTGTTTCAAATAAACCACTTAAAATGAAAAATAAAATAAAAAACTACACAGTCTACAGTCACAGCTCACTACACACATTACATATACAGCATATACAGTACTGAATGTTTAATACTTTCTAGATCCATATTTTAAATGTAAGCGAATGTGAGATATTGATGTTAACCGCGTTATACAAAAGGTCCGATATATGCACCTCATGTCTAATCTCTTCTATATTCAGACGACACTCTGATGGATTTGATCTAAAATGGATCATAAGATTTTATACGAACTTGTGGAGTCCACGCAGCTCGAGTGCAGACGGCCATTAGAGCAAAACTAAGACAAATCCATGTAAATATTTCAAAGATTCTGCTTTTTACCCCAATTGTCGTCAATAATATAATCGGTAATGAAATTAAATTTGAAACGAATGCAAAATAGAACCGTTTTCACCAGTGCGCTTAGACGTTTGGACCCCACTGTGTATATAAATAATCTTTAACATGTTTTTTTGAAAACTTTGAAACTACAACACTTTTACCCACATTATAAACTGAAACACTCTGTTACTCATTTAAGAGCAAAATGCATCAAAGAAAATAAATAAATAAATAAATAAACAAATAAACAAACAAACAAACAAACAAATAAATAAATAATAATAACATCACCATTTTAAATGGGTTAAAATGTATTTTAAATGTATAAAGTAGAAACGGCACTGATCCGATATACACGAGCAGTATGGGGCAGATACCAGCAAAAAGAACATGTGGATCAGATTCTATGTGGATCAGATATCATGTGGATCAGATTCCATGTGGATCAGATATCATGTGGATCAGATTCCATGTGGATCAGATATCATGTGGATCAGATTCTATGTGGATCAGATATCATGTGGATCAGATTCTATGTGGATCAGATATCATGTGGATCAGATATCATGTGGATCAGATTCTATGTGGATCAGATATCATGTGGATCAGATTCTATGTGGATCAGATATCATGTGGATCAGATTCTATGTGGATCAGATATCATGTGGATCAGATATCATGTGGATCAGATTCTATGTGGATCAGATATCATGTGGATCAGATTCTATGTGGATCAGATATCATGTGGATCAGATATCATGTGGATCAGATTCTATGTGGATCAGATATCATGTGGATCAGATTCTATGTGGATCAGATATCATGTGGATCAGATATTATGTGGATCAGATTCTATGTGGATCAGATATCATGTGGATCAGATTCTATGTGGATCAGATATCATGTGGATCAGATTCTATGTGGATCAGATATCATGTGGATCAGATTCTATGTGGATCAGATATCGGAGAGAAAAACAAACAGATACGATCTGATCCTGTAACAAATCAAATATTTTCACAAAAGACAGATTTTTTTTTTTTGCTAGGATTTAGTAGTTTGTTTGTTTGTTTATTTGTTTTGTTGTTGTTGTTGTTGTTGTTTTTGCTAGCTATGTATTTTTTGTCCTTTATTTTTTTAAGTGAGGTGCTTCCTGTCATGTTAAAATTAAAACTTGGTAGATTTTAAAGAAAAACAGATCAGATGGGGTTCAATATCAGCTGATACTCAAGTTTCCAGTTTTGCTCTCTGAAAAGAAAAAGCGTAAATGCGTGTTTTCTTAGATTCAGTTAGAAATGATTTTTAAAAGAACATTTAATTTTCATAGAGACGACACAGAACGATTGGATTATATTTATATTTTATATTCTATAGAGTTTAATGAGCTCGGTAGATTTTAAAGTTCATGATATGGGATGGGTACCCGTGTCCGCTGATATTCAAGGTTTCATTATCAGAAAAGTGCCATCATGCCATCTCTAATTTTTGAAGACGTAGGAAGGCTGCGTAAATTCTGCAGTTGTGGGATTATCCAGAAGGTGTTTTCATCTCAGGAGATGAGAGATGGAACAGACTTGAGTAATAAATCTGTGTAATGGTTGTGGGATTATGTCCATCAGGCGGAGTCTAAACTGCAGTAAGCGCTCTGAGCTTGTGAAACGGCCGTTAAAACTTCACAGCGTTGTGACACTTGTTGTAATGCGCTGTTGGGGATTAGTCTGTGCGAGGGTGGAGGTTCCTGCGAAGTATCGACAGTATCAAACACATCACACGTTATACTCACCTCCATTAGCAACAAAGTCCTGAGTCTCAACTTTTCTTAAGCTGATTGAACAGATTCATGTAAGTCCTCAGAATACAATTATATTTTATGGCTAATTTTTGGGCTTTGGGAATCTTCTTTAAGTCTCTTCTTCTTTCTTTCTTTCTTTCTTTCTTTCTTTCTTTCTTTCTTTCTTTCTTTCTTTCTTTTTAAATAAGGCAGAGTTCAGTTCAATGTATATTATTACAGAACATTATATTATACGACTGACTCACATTTTCATTGTCTTTAGGTAACTGTAAAGTGTTAGTTTTAATCTTTTGGAAATCCAGGAGTGACACTCTCTGGTGAAATATCGTACCTGCATACACACCTGATTCATCATTTACTGTAGTGAAATTAATATATTTTCCAGTGATTATTCTCTATTTATTAATATTGTTTAAAGCTGTTGATTTATTACTGCCCCAAAAAGCTTTATTTTTTTTTTACTTAGTTATTTATTGTTTGAATCATTGATTTATTAATAACAGAACAAAACCATTTCCCCAGTATATATTCTTTTTCATTTATTATTATTTTTTTAAACTTTTTATCCTGCTGATTTATTACTACCACACCCAAACTAATTTGAACAAACTGAACAAATAATTCCCAGTTTTATTTATTTATTTACTTATTTATTTATTTATTTATTTATTTATTTAGCTAGTTAGTTAGTAATTGGTCACTGTTACAACAACAAAAAAAAAAAAACATTCAGAACAAGTTTTCCTGGTGCTTATTTTTTAATACTACTGATTTATTTCTAACACAACAAAACTATTTTAAACCATTTTCCCAGTACTTTCTTTCTTTCTTTCTTTCTTTCTTTCTTTCTTTCTTTCTTTCTTTTATTTTTTTTGAGTGATTAGCAAATGTTGTTTTATTAGCAGTATCTCAGCGCTTAAACTAGTAAAATGTGTGAAGGTGTCTTTCTAAAGCATTTTTTTAGACTACTGGACATTAGAGAGATCATGAAAACATTCCAATCTATTATTAATTATAACTCACCACAAAGCAAACATATGTTTAATAACCATAAAGTTTGCCTTTAGTAGAATTCTTTTTATTGTTCTTCTTTAGAAGAATCAACGCACAATCGCAGGATGCTTTCATTCTTACTCCTCGTCTGTCTGACGCTCGCTGGAGCTGTAAGTATGAACATGTTCATTTTTTCACACAAATATAAACATGAATATGAATGTGAATATGAATATGATTATAAATATAAATATGAATATGAATATAAATATGAATATAAATATGAATATTAATATAAATATGAATATTAATATGAATATGAATATAAATATAAATATGAATATGAATATGAATATGAATATGATTATAAATATAAATATGAATGTGAATATAAATATAAATATGAATATGAATATAAATATAAATATAAATATAAATATGAATATGAATATAAATATGAATATAAATATGAATATGAATATGAATATAAATATGAATATAAATATGAATATGAATATGAATATGAATATGAATATAAATATAAATATGAATATAAATATGAATATGAATATGAATATGAATATACATATAAATATACATATAAATATGAATATGATTATAAATATGAATATAAATATAAATATAAATATGAATATGAATATAAATATGAATATGAATATGAATATGAATATAAATATAAATATAAATATAAATATAAATATGAATATGAATATGAATATAAATATGAATATAAATATGAATATGAATATGAATATGAATATGAATATGAATATAAATATGAATATGAATATGAATATGAATATGAATATAAATATAAATATAAATATAAATATAAATATGAATATGAATATGAATATGAATATGAATATAAATATAAATATAAATATAAATATAAATATGAATATGATTATAAATATGAATATAAATATAAATATAAATATGATTATAAATATAAATATGAATATGAATATAAATATAAATATGAATATAAATATGAATATGAATATGAATATAAATATGAATATGAATATAAACATGAATATGAATATAAATATAAATATGAATATGAATATGAATATAAATATGAATATGAATATAAATATAAATATGAATATGAATATAAATATGAATATGAATATATATATAAATATAAATATAAATATAAATATAAATATGAATATGAATATGAATATAAATATAAATATGGATACAAATTTGAATATGACTATGAATATAAATATGAATTTAAAAGCTACACAAGGTTTTAATGGGAAGGTCTTTATTGTAGGATTCACATCATCACTACGGAAGGAAATCCTCGAGCGATGAGGTGAACAACTTCACAAACACCTGAAACTATCAATAATCAATAATTATATAAAAATATGCACATTTTACAGAATCTTGTGGTTTTTTTCTCTCTCCAGGGGATTTATTTCCAGTATTACCCCGTACAGCAGCCTACTTGGTTTAACATATTGTGGCAGTTATATCCATGGATTAGACCTGGCCCCGCCCCTGCTCCAGGCCCCGCCCCTGCTCCAGGCCCCACCCCTGCTCCAGGCCCCGCCCCCGGTCCTGCGCCAACACCTGGACCACCCGTTACCTCAAACCGTGGAGACAGCGGTTAAAACTCTTCTAGATCCGGATCTGTCCTGAACAAATTACAAAAAAAAAACTCTGAGTTCACACCCGAGAAGATTTATTAAATATCCAAATTTAAGTTTTCACTACCAGAACAAAACCATTCTGACATGTTGACCCCAATACCTACTCTACTCAAAAGAGTCACATCTCTCCAAGAACCTTTAAAGAACAAGCCAAACAATGGAGAAGGTTCTAGATTTAACCCCGGATTTATTATTTTGTCTTGTAAAGATTGTTATTATTATTTTAGTATCTTATTGAAGCGTCGGACAAACACAATATTCAGATTCATTCAAAAATTTATGTGAGGATTTATTAACTGATAATTTTTCAAAAATTCAGTTGTCATGACGTTCTTATGTAAATCAGCCTAAAAAATTACCACACCTGTTATATTAGGGGTTTTTATTATTTCTTTATTTACTTTAATTATATTTTCAAAATTTCCAGCACATTTACAACCACAATCCCACTAAAAACAAGTTATATCCTGTTTGTGTGCGCACGTGTGCAAAAGTTTAGGCACCCTAAATTCTCGATTTGATGCATTGTGCATGCATGTGTGTGTGTTTGAAGAAAGTGAGAGCTTTTCATTTCCTTATAAACTTCACCACAGTGAATCTGAGAGATGTGACTCAGATTTAAAGTCAAGAACAAATACTGATTAATTTTTATTTTATTCCTGTTTACTGCTCTTTAGTTAAATGATATATTTAGAAATGCGTCATTCCAGTATCGCTGAAGTCATATTTGCTCTACGGAATTATTTCATTAGCCGCAGCGAACATCATTCCGCAGTGAAATTGTCGATTTGTCTCCTTTATTACTGCAGCTGTGTGTTTGTTAGGTCGTCTTGGTCATGAACTCAGACTTTAGGTTTTACTGTATACAATCACAAACAGATGATCATCAGTGTGTAAATTCCACTTTAATATCATCAATAAAGTTCCTCATTCAGCATAAACAGTCAGAAATATTTAATAATTCGTCCTGAATGAGATTAATAACACGTCTCTGTGTTCACATCTCTGTAACAGGTGTTACTCAGTGTGTGTGTGTGTGTGTGTGTTTGTGTGTGTGTGTGTGTGTGTGTGTGTGTGTGTGTGCTGTAGCAGGGTGTGTGTGTAATTTAGAGATTTCCAGATTGTCCTGGGTGGGACACACACACACTGAGTCACCTGTCCATGTGTGCACACACACACACACTCACACACACACACACACACACACACACACACACACACACACACACACACACACACACACACACTCACACTCACACACACACACTCACACACACACACACACACACACTCACACACACACTCACACACACACACACACACACACACACACACACACACTCACACTCACACACTCACACACACTCACACTCACACACACACACACACACTCACACTCACACACACACACACACACACACACACTCACACACACACACACACACACACACACACACACACTCACACACACACACACACTCACACACACACTCACACACA
>CM042569.1:1730157-1782657 GCA_023630585.1 Cranoglanis bouderius
TTAACATTTAGCTCGTTGGTACTTGGTACACTAAAGGTTCTTCAAGGGTTCTTTGGATAATTAAGAGTTCTTAGCCACCTAAAAGGGATCTACTTTTGTCCTAAAAGAGTACCTCTGGGTTAACCTTTTCTGATACAGAAACTCGCTGTTGTCAGGCTCTATATCGAACCTTAAGAACCTATATAGAACCCTGAAGGTTGCCCCAAGAGTCAACTGAAGAACTTTTAAGGGTTGTTAATGTCTCAGAGTCAAGGACCCAATCAGGTTCACTGTGTAAACATTCTAAACAAGAAAGAAAGAAAACAGAAAGAAAGAAGTCTGCATTTCTGCACTGTTGGGTTAGACTACTGAAGAATCATTCTAGCACCTTCTATAACCTAAGTCTCAAAAGGGGGTGGTGATAAATGTGTCAGTTGAGGTATCAAATAATTAAGCTTTAGTATTTTTACACTTCCGCTTTTTCTTCAGTCAGAAATGTTAAAATGGTGTGTGTTTATTCACAGCTCTCGAAATTCTATAGTTTCCTGCCGCATTATGGAAACCCGATGCCATCGGGACCATCAAACCAGGTACATCACAGACACACCGTCTTTCTGCTTCATAAATAAATAGAGAAAGAAACGAGAGATGAAGTGATTCAACTAGAGAAACGTGTTGGTTTTAAAAGAATATAATCATGTGGTTATGTAATTACAAAACATAGCTAAAATATTACAAAGAGTAGGATGTTAATGTAATAGTGGAACCCTAACCCTGACCCTGTCTCTCTATTTTATAGTTCCACTTGGAACTTTTAGGGAAGACAAACTGAAAAAAATCTTGTATTGAATTTAAACATTTTTGAGCAGGAGCTTGGTTTGATGCTGTACATTAAGTTTTTACTTAACAGAACAACTTCGCCATAAAATAACCCTAATAATTTTGTAACAGAATATGTGAAATAATACAGTTTATTTCCTTAAATCTAATTCTGAATGAATGAATATTAAAAAATAAATAAATAAATCCCAAATAATAATCTTATTCACATGTAAAAATATCCATAGACTTCTAAAAATATGATTTATGATAATTGACGAATAATTTGTATAAAAATGAACGTGTATTTTATCTGAAGGCTGTGAACGACATGTACTCGCCCTCACATCTCCAAGCTGGAATGACCACGCCCATCAGTGTGGAGATCGTACGTCACATTTTCCAAACATCACAAGATCACCCGACAAGTCATGTTTGACCTAATAAACAAATATTAAATTACGTTAAAATATACACAAGAATATACACACATTATTTATTAATAGTAATTACGACATTAAAATTATGTCAAAGCAATAATAACAAAAAAGCAATATTTTTTTTATAAGTGATGAAACAAAAAACAGAATTTCAGACATGGTAATTCACACCATGTCCACCTGGTGTCTCACTTTTCCATGTTAATTTTTGTTCAGTTGGTTCCACCAGGATTCCCGGGAACTGCAACAGGAGGACAAGGAACTGGAACTGTGAGTTGATTACTGATTATTGTTTTGTATTTTCATCTTCTTTTCTTTTAACACTTTTAAAACTGATTGGGCTGAAACATGGTAATTGGGGTCTGGCATCCCTGGCTATAGATTGGGATATATTTAAATAATAATAATAATAATAATAATAATAATAATAATAATAATAATAATAATAAATAGAAAAAAGCTAATTATATGCAGGGGTAGAAATACTTGAGTAATTATACGGTACTTCCTTACTTTAAGTATTAATTTGGAAGATTCGCACTTGCACTGTTGCAGAATGATTAAATCTTAATATTTGTACTCTTACTCAAGGACATTTCCAACAGAAAACATACATTTTCATTCTGACCTTCAAAGTACTTGCTACAAATCTCAAACACTATGAGATTTTCACAACTGATTTCTTTATTTTAATATTTTTTTTTTTTTTTGTAAAGTTGAGTGAAGTTTGGTAAATTAGCTAGTTTTGTAATTTAGCTAGTTAAATTACCTACTTAGTTAAATGATGTAAATAATTTCATAGATTTTGCTAGCTAGGTAATGTTTTGTAAATTAGCTTGCTAAATTTGCTAGCTAGTCGCGTTTTGTTTTTGTTGTTAGATTTGTAGTTAACCAGCCAGCCAAAAAGACAAAAGTTTTGTCTGAGCTAGCAGAACATTTTCCTTACAACTGATTAGCGATCAGGATCAGGCATGAACTTTTGATCAGTTTGTTTTTTTTTTTTATTTCATCATTAAAAATATTAAAATTTTATTTCAGCATGATTAAATGTAGATCCTTTTTTAAACTCAAGTAGATTTTTGCCGATGTACTTTTACTTTCAATTAGGATTCTGGTTTCTTTTAATGAACTACAGTTTCTCTACTTTTTCCACCCTTGATCTTCTGATAGTTACTTGGTTTTAACTGTTCATGTAAAAAAATATCAAGTGTGATGATTCACCTTTATGAACTTGTTATCTGTAGGGGAACAGCATATTTCCTGGTTTGCCATCGCATCTTCAGCCTGGAGTGAACACTCCCATCAGCATAGAGGTTTTTATGCTTCATTTCTTGATATTCAACCTTAAAGTAGTGTCCAAAAATACTTCATGTTTCTTAATAGGCTACGTGACATTAATAACAATAGTACTCTGTAGTGTATTATAAAAGGCTCTCAAAACCAAAACTTTTTTCATTGTATTATTTTTCAGTTGTTTCATCCGGGTTTCCAAGGAACTGCAGCGGGAGGACAAGGATCTGGAACTGTAAGTTTATTATACTGTACTCAGAGTTGCCAGATTTACCACTTTACTGTTAATTTGTGTCTTTTTAAAATTAGGGATGAAAATGGGGCCTGGAAATAAAATTTTAACCACTTTTGAATATTTTGTCATAATTAGAAATTGTGATTGGGCTGAAAAACGGGTGAACCAATCGGTCAACCCTGAGTGTGTGTATGTATGTATGTATATATATATATATATATATATATATATACATACATACACACACACACACACACACACACACACACACACACACACACACACACTAATCGGGCAACCCTGATTTTTAGACTTTGGATTTAGATAAATTTCTCTCTTCAGTCATAGTTACAGATTTAAAAGTATGGAAAATAATCACAAGCAAAAAAGTGTATTCGACTGTGTAATATGGACAAATTTTCTGTCATTTCTTTTTACCAGGGTTATATCAAGTACTCTTTGCCCAAGGCTCCTGGTAGAAAGAGTGTAGAATTTGTAAGTAATTCATCATGAAAAAAACTTAATTTACAGTTTATTATTCATTCATTAACGATATTTCAGATGGTCCTGGAATTTTTATTGTGTAATTTGTACTGAACATAGTGAATGGTAGGTTTTATATATGAATTTGAATGAAAATACGTTAAATTATACAGCATATCCATGCATAATATTACTGTATTTAATAAGTCAGTAGTGACAGGAGACGTTATAATTATAAACCGTGAAACTCAGGCATGTCTTTAGACCGTCTCAGCATGGTGTATTATTATAAATAATTACAGGGATGTTGTATATATTTCTATAAAATGACGTGTAGTAGTAGGTTCTGCTCTGACTGTGTGTTATTTTCTGTGTTTTAGTATTATCCCTACAACTTTGCAACCGGCGAGGTAACACTCTCCCTCTTCTTTTATCACCTTTTTAAAAAAAATAATTTTACCCAGCATGCATTTGTCAGGAATACTAAGTAGTAATTTCCCTTTCTTTTTCAGGTGTTGCCAAACGTGTTGACACAAATCCCAAATGTGAGCTGCTTGACTTGTTTAAATAAACTTTCTAAATGTTTGAATTTTTTTTTTTTATTGTATCTTATATTTTAATTTAATGTGTTTTCTAGATTTACCCCTTAAATTATCCACCACAGACCGGCCCTCAGCAGCAACCACCCAGGGTAAGACCACAGAAATATAAATTTTTATATTATAAATGTTATATATAAATGTTATCACTTTATTTTTTACCCTACCTTATATCTGAAATGGTTCCAGACAGAACTGTTTTAAGAAGCTAATGTACAACTTTTTTTTTTTTTGTAAAAGTATACCTGTTATTTTACAACACCATAAAAGTATTGTTAAATGTATGCATCTTTAAAATGCTAATTTATGCAAGTTTATGCACGTTTAAAGCAAAAGCCTGATGATAAAAGCAAAAAAATAAAAAAATAAATAAAAAATTCTCATACAGTAGTTACTTAATGCGGATATGGATGCATATTTATCTATTATCTAATTATCTAATTATCTAATTTATTAATCTAATTACTTTCAGTTCGGTAATATTTATCCTTTGTATGTTACTTTTTCACATTTTCAAGTGCTGAACTGAGATCATTCACATTATTTAAAATATTTTGCACTTAAATTTTCAACTTGAAAATTTTTCACAGAGTCTTACTTGAAACTACAGTATTCACAATATTAAGTCATTTTTGCAATGTGGCACAAGTGCTGCTGTTTAATCCTGGTAGTTTTCACACAGGTTTAAGTTTACTGTTTACTTTTAGTTTGCTCTGTAAAATAAAGTGCTACTGAACAACAGCTACATAAATTCATCCTGTATGAACATCTCAATATTTCTAGTTACTACGTACATTAAAATCCAACATACAACAATGTGTCAGAAATGCACTGTTTCACATTTTTTTCACAATTTTCGCATATTTACATATTCAATTCTAATTATTTATTGTACCATAAAATAGTGCTACTGAAAAAAACTACACCAAGATCTCCTGTACAAACATCTTAGTTCTTAAAGTCACTATGCACTTTAAAATCCAATATACAAAAATGTACATCAAAGTGTACTATTAAGTTTTACCTAATCACCCTTTAAAATCCTAGTTATTTATTGTTCTGTAAAATAGAATGTTACTGAGCAACAGCTACATAAAGTCCTCCTGTGCAAACATCTTAGTTTTTTGAAGTAACTTCAAGTCACTATGCACTTATATTTAAAAAAAAAAAATGCATTTGACTTTACCTTTAGTTGTCAAATTATCACATAATGGATGAAACTGAGGTCTGTTTGTGTTCTGTCCTTTCTAGCATGCCGCTCCTCCACAGGGCAACGATCAGCCCTTCGTCTTCAGCTATCCACCACAAACCGGCCCCCAGCAGCAGGCACCCAGGGTATGACTGCTAGCTTAAAAGTTTACTAATGTGCTTCTACTCCATTTATATAATATACAAATACATATATAAAGTATGGATTGGGAATCTCATCAGTAAAAATCATAATGTAATAGTTTACATTATGATTTTTACTGTATGACTTGTTGCTTATCAACTTTATCCAAGGTTGAATCCCATGATATACTATATTTAGTCGAACTTTTAAATGTTTTCGTTAACTTTATCTTGAGACACTTGTAGGAAAAAGGATATCATTTGCACAATAGTTCATTTTCAGATTTTTAAATACGTATAATTTTTGTAGCTAAATACACAACAGGGAACAAAGTACATGTACTTAGAGTGATATTATGCTATTTGTAATTAAAATGTCAGCTGGTATTATTTCGGCATGTTGTCCTGTAGCTGAATTGGCTTTTACAGGTTCATAGGCACTACATACGTACTGCTGTATCAATTGTGTTTTATATCTAATGGACAAAAGTAGTATAAAATTTGGGAATTACGTGTGAAATATTCGTTGTGGATTATATGTCAACTAAAAAAAAAAATGTATAATTGAGCTAAATATCAATTGAAATAAAACTAAATAAATAAAAGAAAGCTGAAGTATTAAAGTTTTTAAAGATGTACATATGTATATCAATATGCATTTAAAAACTGGATACTATAACAGGCTGCTGCTCCACAGGCTAATGATCCTCAACAGCAGATTCAACAAGACCCACAAGTCCCAGCAGGCCAGGTATAATCTTCTGTGTGTGTGTGTTTGTGTGTGTGTGTGTGTGTGTGTGTGTAAAGCCATTTAAGAAATGATATGTCTCTGACACTTTTTCCTTTCTGGTTCCCACACAGCCATAAAAATTAAGGTGAGTTTCCATGTTGTGATTATTTATCAAATATATAAAATTAGATATTAGGATTTAATAAACCTACATTTTTTTAACTAATAATAAATGTCACTTTTTTTTGCCAGTAGTGTTCCTGTTCTCATGCTGAGGTTCTGAAGGAGAGAGATGTTCCTACGACACAAGCAGTGCTTGGAGATATTTTGCTGATGTTTTAGTATTTAGCCGTAATTTATGAAGTTCGAATAATTTTAGTTTTTGTAGAGAAACCCATTTTTATATTGGGTAGATCTAAAACCGACCATCATAAACTGCAGAGAAAAACATACATCTAATGTCATAACACACCATATATTTAATTCTTTAACTGACAGAGTTACACTTTAATTTCTCTCTGATGTTGTTGGCTGTGTGTGAATAGTGTTTGAGTACTTCAAATAAATCAAAAATATCGCTCTCATCTTTGAGTTTGTCCCTTTTATATCCTAAAAATCATCAGATGAGAAAATGATTAGACACAAAAACCTGATATTAGAGTTTCACTATTTTTATTTCAAAAAATATTGCAGAAATTAAAGTTACATCTGAATTTGACGTACAGCAAAATATTCGACATGGAAGCTGGACATCTTCATTTATTCACCAGATCATATATTAACTTACTCTTGTAAAATGGAGAATAAAAGCACATCAATAAAAGCATATCCAATGGCTTTTTTAACAAAAGGAATACACAACATTAAAAGTTCTGTGCAGTTAAAATTTATACACCAGAAACTTGGAATCTCATCCACGATCTCGTTTCTCATTAATGAGACTCCCATCAGAGACACGCTTGACTTCTCGAAACCACAGACTTCTTCACACCAACGAGCCAATCTATTATCCAACACCGCGAAAGCGTCAGACCTTTTATCTTTATGCTGGAGCTAAAATGAACAAGAAATGTGCCAGATGAGTGGATACGTATTCACAGAGTTTCACTTCATGTCAAATTAAAATCAAACGAGAACTTCTTCAGATATTTCTGATGTTAGAGAAACCCATAACATTCTAACCTCAATCCGTACATGGTACACAGAACTCTGGGATATATACACCGGTTCTTACTGCTTCGTTGGTTGTCCATTAAAGGTTCTGTGTAGAACCCTATAACATTATAAACCTACAAACATATAGTACTGTTCAAAAGTTTTAGGCAGGTGTGAAAAAAAGCTGTAAAGTAAGAATGCTTTCGAAAATAGACATGTTAATAGTTTATATTTATCAATTAACAAAATGCAAAGTGAGTGAACAGAAGAAAAATCTACATCAAATCAATATATGGTGTGACCACCCTTTGCCTTCAAAAGAGCATCAATTCATCGATTCTTCTAGGTACAATTGCACACACATTCTGAAGGAACTCGGCAGGTAGTTTGGCCCAAACATCTTGGATAACTAACCACAGTTCTTCTGTGGATTTAGGCAGCCTCAGTTTCTTCTCTCCCTTCATGTAATCCCAGACAGACTCGATGATGTTGAGATCAAGGCTCTGTGGGGGCCATACCATCACTCCCAGGACTCCTTGTTCTTCTTTATGCTGAAGATAGTTCATATGCCTCCCTGATGGTGTTGCATGATGGATAAGTATCTGCCTGCACTTCTCAGCATTGAGGAGACCATTAATTCTGACCAAATCCCCAACCCCATTTGCAGAAATGCAGCCCCAAAACTTGCAAAGAACCTCCACCATGCTTCACTGATGCCTGCAGACACTCATTTGTGTACCGCTCTCCAGCCCTTCGGAAAACAAACTGCCTTCTGCTACAGCCAAATGTGTCAAATTTTGACTCATCAGTCCAGAGCACCTGTTGCCATTTTTCTGCCCCAGTTCCTGTGTTTTCGTGCATAGTTGAGTCGCTTGGCCCTGTTTCCATGTCGGGGGTATGGCTTTTTGGCCCCTTCTGACCAGACTTCTCCGGACAGTAGATGGGTGTACCAGCGTCCCATTGGTTTCTGCCAGGTCTGAGCTGATGGCACTGCTAGACATCTTCTGATTGTGAAGGGAAGTAAGCCTGATGTATCTTTCATCTGCTTCAGTAAGTTTCCTTGGCCAACCACTGCATCTACGGTCCTCAACCTTGCCCGTTTCTTTGTGCTTCTTCAAAAGAGCTTGGACAGCACATCTGGAAACCCCTGTCTGCCTTGAAATTTTTGTCTGGGAGAGTCCTTGCTGATGCAGTATAACTACCTTCTGTGTTGTTGCTGTGCTCAGTCTTGCCATAGTGTATGACTTTTGACAGTAAACTGTTTTCAGCAACCTCGTCTTGTTAGCTGAGCTTGGCTGTTCCTCACCCAGTTTTATTCCTCCTACACGGTGTTTCTGTTTCAGTTAATGATGTATATATATATATATATATATATGCCTACAAAATCCCTGACTGTGTGCAAGTGTACCTAGAAGAATTGATGAATTGATGCTGTTTTGAAGGCAAAGGGAGGTCACACCAAATATTGATTTGATGTAGATTTTTCTTCTGTTCACTCACTTTGCATTTTGTTAATTGATAAATATAAACTATTAACATGTCTATTTTTGAAAGCATTCTATTTTAAACAAACAAACAAACAAAAAAAAAGACTTGTAGGGTCATTAAAGGTTCTTCCTAAAAGGGTTCTACATTAAACATTTAAGGGCTCCCCTAAAAGAGGCAACATAACCCTTTGATTTAATTGATTGAACTATTAATCCTAAGAAATTTTTTCTATCATCATAGAAAACTAGAAAATATGGGGTTCCCTTAAAGGTTCTGCGTAGAACCGTACAACAGTGTGTTTCCATTAGAAAGGGTTCTAAGGGGAACCCTCACGGGGTTTTAAGGCTGTGCTTAAGGCTGTGATTGAACAGTGATTGCATTTCAGTGTAGCACGTCTGCGACGCACTGATGAAGGTGAAACATAACGAATTACCTTCAGTTCTGACACAAAGTCAGTGTTTAATTCTTCAAAAGGCAATGTTTATTATTTTTTTTTACTGAAGAGATACAGAGACATAAGAGCAATACAATTAAGGTTTTGCTTTTCAGTGTAGCGTGTTGTCTTCATGTCACGAATGAAAAGCGATAACGTTAATTTTATTTCACGTTTTCTCCCCAGAGTGAATCTTTTCCATACGATAACTTTAGCAGTAATCTGACGTTAGCTAAATGATCGAGTGTGTCGTAACTATAGTGGGATCAGATAATGTTCACAATTTTACCTCAAGTGGTGTTTTTACCAAACGTGTCATTAACTGATTCACAGGATTTCAGTGCTGACATCTCAGTTAAGCTCTTTCCTTAAATAGAATGGCTCCTTCCATGAAATGAGGAATGAAACGAAAACCCCCTGAAAAGACCAACCACACAAAAGTCGACAGAATTATAGAAAGTGCTCAGTGATGCTCTGCTGTTTTTGTTTTTTTTTTAAAGAAGAACAGCACAGTAAGCACAATTCTGCAGCGTGTAATTAAACTTAATGGCTTGCAATTTCAACTCGTTTTGTGAAAGTACAGTACGTTTCTCTTCTCTCTTTGCTGAGACGTGATTGGTTCATTTCCAGGAGTTGTGCGATATATATTCCACATGTGTTGTGCATTGAGGTGCTCGACTTCTCGACGTCGTATCGTGTACTCACTGCTTTGGACCAGAAAGGTAAAGTTCATCATGTTTTTTTCATTTAAAATTCCTATTTAAGTAAGATGTTAGAAAACTGAGCTACATGTTACACGAATAGACAGTCTGGGTTGGATCTAGGAGCTAATTTCAATTAAAAAACATTAAACAGTGTTTTGTTTTCTCTCTCATTTTGCCAGATTAAGATGAAGCCTGTGATGTTCTTGATGTGTTTGGTGGCCCACTCACTAACCGCCCCTGTGAGTCCTTTATTAACTCTCCTGGATTTTATAATTCGTTATATAAATATAGCTTCTTTACCTATTTCATTATTACTATTCTATCTTAATTTATGATTTATTTGATGGCTACTTTATTAATACTTTTATTTTCTGCCTATTTATTTGCCTTTTTTTTGTAAAGCACTTTGAGCTTCATTCCAGTGTATGAAAGGTGCTATATAAACATGTATTTATTTGTTTGTTTGTTTGTTGTCATTTTTTGTACTGTACCCAATTTCTTATTATTATTTTATCTTAATTACTTATTTATGTTGTGCTTATTTTAAATTTAATTATTTATTTTTTTTAGAATAATGTACACATTTTATTTTTATGCTCATTTTTCTTCATTTTATTTCTTCTTTGTAAATCATTTGGAGCTGCATTTTAATATTAATAACATTAGTATTAATGAAACTTGAGCTTAAAACATATTTATTATATTTGTGTTTTAAAATATATATTTTTTATTTAATATATTTAATATATTTATATTTAATAGAAATATATATTTTGCTTTGTAGGTACCAGAAAGTGACAGCGATGAGGTGAGATTTATTTATAATAACCAGTATGTCTTATTAACATTATTTAACATGTTCTAGTTACTGAAAATGCGAAAATGCTAAACTTGATTTGTTTAAATTCACCTTTACATTGACAAAAGAAAGGTTATTTTATTGGTGAGCAAAATGGTGGATCCGTCAAAAGCCTTTCTTATATTGTATATACTGCTAATAATTGAAATGAAGTAAGAAAGTCATAGTCAAGTCATTTAGAGAAGATGAAAGGTTAATATCACCATATGAAATGTCTTCGTTACAGATAGCAGCTCAGACACACACAAGCTTTCAGCTAATGGAGCTGTACCGATTGTACGACCATCTGCAGCAGCTGGTCAGTGCTGATAAATCGTCTGATTACTGAACACAGTTTTTAAAACCAATTTCACCATCTCATGTTCTTTAGTTTTCTTCTCTGTACAGGGTATCGCAGCTCCGGTTCCTCCTCAGGTCAGTGTTTATAATATATATACATACTTAAACATGCTTGTTCCACAGCACCGTTGAATTCTGGATTCTGATTGGTCAGATGAACAACTGAAGATCCCATAAAATGGCCTCTTAGCTGTGATTTGATTCTGTATGGTGAACCAACATATTCCCTTCTGAAACAGGAAGTCAGGGTGATGGTGTGTTCAAGTGCTTCTCCACAGCCAGTAGGGTTTCAGATATGCCACACCCTCCACCCAATCTATACACATCTGACAGTAGCTTAGAGAGCTAGCTAAATATGGAGAACAAAGAGTTTAATTTAGTTTAACTTACACAAACTCCACCCTCTTCTGAATGAATAAACTCCACCCATTTATTCTAATTAGAAAAGGGTATAGTGTGTGCGAAGACACACAGCGAAGAACACACTGAAGAACCATGTTCCATGCTAATGAGCTCCTACTGTAGAGAAAGACACACCCCTGGGGGTGGGACATGTATGTCCTAAAGAGGATTTATTTGGATGATCATGACGTTTTGTCTGGATAGGAATCATCAGAAATTTTTGATAATTTCTCCATAAGCAATGAACTATAAAATGAAAACCATAGAATATCTCCAAAACCATTTTTCCCTCCCAGATGTAGTATTAAACCAGTGTCCATAACATTAAGAACAGGGATAAAACACTGAAACACTGATCTTTATTTCAGGGGCATGTTAGGAGCCATTTGTTTTATTTCAGGAAGTGATTTAACACTTGGTTTTGTATCCAAAGCCTCGGTTTGATGGATTCTACCAACTTGGAGCTGCATTACTAAACTCTGATGAGGTAGAAGAAGCTGAAGAAGCTGAAGAAGTTGAGGTTGCTGAAGGTGCTGAAGGAGCTGAAGGAGCTGAAGGAGCTGAAGGAGCTGAAGGTACCGAGCCAGCAGCTGAGGAACCCACTCCTGACCCAACCACCACTGACCCCGCTGTGGTTTCCATTGATGCCACAGCTGACCCTGAAGTTCCTCTCGATTATCTTCTGGCAACAAGCGCTCCTAATGTTGAGTTTAATGTTGCAGATGGCTTTGATCCAGTGACAATAACAGAATCTCCTCTTCCATATCTTCCATAAACGATCCCTTTTAATCAGCCTCATTGCTGTAATAAAGTTGTAGTATGTTGTCGTAGTGTCAGTATGTGGGAGATGTGGAACACGCGGTTGGAAATTGGAAAGGCGCAATTTGATTTGATCACCTGAACAACAGCAGGGCGTGTTTATAAGAAATATATTTGTTACTGAAACTGAAATTTTGCAGTTTGTGTGAACCTAATAGAGTTTCATGTGTGAGGATTAAGTCTGTTCTGTTTCCTAAAAAATATTAAAATAAAATTCCCAAAAAACTGCAATTAGTGGTCTCTTTAATTACAACCTTGAAACTGAGGCACAATCATGAAAATTTCTATTCAACCAAACTTTGGTTTGAGTTTCAGTCAGTAGCAGAACTGCTGTTTATAACTTATAACTCGACTGCAGTGTGCCAGGAGGCTGGATTCGATTACAACTGGTTTGCGCTTCTGTTAATGGTTGGCAAGCTAGCTTTCAACAACCAGTGGGTACCTAACAAAGCGGAACCCTTAATTCTGTAGAATAAAAGGAAAATATTAGTTCAACTTGGACATAAAGTAGCATCAATCCTGCGCTTTGTTCTCTGAACGAATCAGAAAGGTTCGGTGAATGAATCTGAGTGAATCTTATACCCCTTTAACGACTCGAATCGGTAAACTAACTCTAATTTCCACTCTAATCAGACCTACTCTGAGAAATATAACTGGCCATTTTGACTGAAAACAGCCTCGGTATTAACTATACATTAACTCTGTACATTAACTCTGTACATTAACTCTGTACATTAACTCTGTACTTGTCCTTGATTAAAGCTGTAGAAATGATGGATGGAACTGTTAACACAACAGGCAGCTTGCTTTAATAGGATCAGAGAGATGTGCAGACGCAGCAAGTGTCTCTGCTTGGGGTAAATCCTGCACGCCTGTCTGTCGTTCACACAGAAAGATAAAACACATGTAAAGCATTATCAGAAGTACACAGTGAGGAGAAAATGGTGTGCAAAGCTAATTCTGGAAGGACAGGAATGTGGGTGGTAGTTTTGTAGATCGTAGCAGCACAAAGTTGCAGAAAATCTTCAGAAATATTGTCACACGGCGTTCAGTGCCGGAGGATGTGTGCTGACAGCCCTGACATCTTCATACACACTCTCAGCGGTGGAGAGAGAGAGAGTCGCCGACTTCGCAACTGTCACTTCATCCTCTTATCAATCGCTCAATCCTTTTCAGGGTCAGCAAAGTCGGCCAGCACAACCACTCGAAAAGGACAAACAACCTTATGATTATTAAAGCCAAGTGGACGGATATGAATCTACAAACATCATACTAGACCGTAAACTTGGTAAGTTAAAAACTATTCAATTAACTATAATTATAACTGAATGATAATAGATAAAAGATTTTATTTTTAAATTTTTAAATTACATCACAGAGATGTTGAGGATTGTCATTTTCAAGAACAGCAGCTCTGACAGTAGTGCAGCTGCAAATCACTAGAATATACTGTACATGGAATATAAACAACGACAACATGTTATCGTTCCTATAGGAACAGCTCATTCACAGAGACGCCTAACTCAGACGCTCCACATAAACAGATTACAGTTAAGGCAGACGGTTGTGTCATAAGAGGAATAAAACACGTGGGGACATGCTGTTACGCAGTATGAAGATAATCAGGGTGGTTGAGTTCAGTATTATTGTGCGATTCCACAGTTGTGTTGCATTTTATCCATCCTAACCCTGAAAAATTCAACTTTATTTATTTATTTTTTTGTTATTGTTCAACTTTGAATCTAAGGAAACATGCATTTAGTCATTCCAAAATGTTTTAACCAAAAAGTCTAGTGTGTTCGGTTTCTTCGTTGCTTTTTAAAGTTCTTTTAGCGTCGAATTAGCAACTATACAAAATGTGCTGAACTAGCATCTATGCTAACGGAATGACAGCTTTCCTGAACGAATTATTACATTTTTAAGTTAGTAATTTCCTTTCAGTCTGCTTTCAGTCAATATCAATAACACGATATCATAAATATAGAAAATAAAAAGAAAAACAAGAATGAGCGAACTTCTTTTTCTTCTTCTCATGATCTGTAGAATGGATATGATGCAACTTCCTGTTGAACTTTGAAATATATATATATATATATATATATATATATATATATATATATATATATATATATATATTCCAAATATTTGTACTTGTGCGTAATTTGCCAGATAGACAGAAGGTAAATAACATAAAGCTCCATGACAATCGTGACTACTCTGGGAATCTCAGTTCCTCCCCGAACGTCTCCAGTCATGGAGGCAGACCCAGAGGAAGACAGCGAGGAAGACGTTCGTCCTTCTCCAGTCCCGATAACACACTTTAACGTCAACAACAGCAACAACAACAAAGAGTACGCACACGCACACACACACACTGTACATTTCATATTTTTGTCATATTAATATAGTCGTGTGATCTGGTGTGATTTCATTCCGCTTGTTGTTTTAGGCGGGAGAAGAAGAAGAAGGCGAAAAAGGAGAAAAAAGAGTGAGTATCTTCTAGATAAATCCGGTGTGGGCGGTGTGTTACTTCTCAAATCTTTTGGTGTTTTTACTAGAAAAAAAGAAAAGAAAGAGAAGAGAAACAGGAAGGAGCAGAAGGAGCAGGAGAACGAGAAAGAAAAGCAGAAAGAAAAAGAGAAGGAAAAGGAAAAAGAGAAGGAAAAGGAAAAAGAGAAGGAGAAAAAAGAAGAGTAAGTACTCAGCAGTGGAAATTTCCCCTAGTGTTTTATTTATTTTTTTTTCTGATCTATCAGCTGCAATCAGTCGCTCTTGTCCACGTCCTCATCAGTGTTTCTTGCTCATGTCCTCGTTCAAGGCCGAAGGAGGTGTTTGTGATTAACCCGGCCAGTAACCTGTATTACCAGTGGCTCCTTCTCATCACGATGCCCGTCATGTACAACTGGACCATTATCATTGCGAGGTAAGGCTCAGGTAAGATGTTTAATCAGGATGATTATCAAGAAGAGGAATTAAAGCTGCTTCTACAAAATCAGCTTCACGTGCATGAGCGGTGTGCAGATGAGTGGTGGATGTCTGTTCACACTCCGAAGCCATCATTTGGTTGAAAATGGATTTATCTGACAATCAAATGTTGTTGTTTTAACATTCAGAATTTGTCTTTAAATGTGGTTTTAAATTCTCTCATCATGCAGTAACTAGAACATTTTACATAGTAAATAAAGTTTGGTATATAAAGTTTAAATACATCTACTTATGTTATCTACTTACATAATACTTATGATAGTTATGCCAGGATCAAAACATACACTGCAAAAATGACATTTTAGAAAGTGAAACTATATTTCATTGATTTATAAGGTTACAATAAACCAAATATTTGATTATTAAACCTATTCCTAAACTTCACTTTTAAAGCTTGACATGTGTAAAAGCCTCTAAAAACAGGCTGAATAATCTAATACTTGATTTATAATCATCTCATAATAAAAATATTTGATATTTGATTCATCCTCATTCAAGATATTTTCACTTATATCATTCTCTGTGGTGTATTCTTAACGACAGCTTTGCATCACATGATTGCTGATATCGTCTGAGGCATTCACTGATTCTTGAGAAGTTTACACAGCATGTGTATGCAGACTCTCGTTGCTGGAGCGTAAAAAAAATTGCAATAATCCATCTTTCTTTTATCCAGAGCCTGCTTTGAAGAACTGCAGCATGAATATCTGATCACATGGTTCTTCCTCGACTACATCTGTGATCTCCTTTACCTGGCTGATATGGCCTTCAGAGCAAGGACTGGTGAGAACTTGTGTTTAAACACAATAACTTCAGTAAAGATTTCATTTCTCTGTATATATTGTATAATAGTTGAAGTTCCTCTGCACTGTTGCATTTGTGTTTTTTTTCATTCAGGCTACCTCGAGCAGGGTTTACTTGTCAAGGATCAGAAACTCCTCATCAAGCACTACAAGGACAGCCCTCAGTTCCGGCTCGACGTCATCTCGATGGTACCCACCGACGTGCTGTACTTCATCCTGGGACTCGACTACCCTGAGATCCGCATCAACAAGCTGCTACGCATCAACCGCATGTTTGAGTTCTTTGACCGCTCGCAGACCATGACCAACTACCCCAACATCTTCCGCATCTGCACTTTGGTCATGTATATCATCATTATCATTCACTGGAACGCATGCCTCTACTTCTCCTTCTCCAAAGCTATTGGTTTTGGTTCAGATGCCTGGGTCTACCCGGCGCTCACTGAGCCTGAGTTTGGCGACTTGTTGAGGAAGTACTCTTTCAGCCTCTACTGGTCCACACTGACTCTCACCACCATCGGGGAAACACCCTCTCCTGAGCTGGACTCTGAGTTTCTCTTCCATGTCGTAGACTTCCTGGTTGGTGTCCTGATCTTCGCCACCATTGTTGGCAATATCGCCACAATGATCTCCAACATGAATGCGGCTCAAGCCCAGTTTCAGGCACGCATCGACAACATCAAGCAGTACATGCAAGTGCGGCATGTCAGCAAGGACCTGGAAGAGCGAGTCATCAAGTGGTTTGACTATCTGTGGACCAATAAGAAGGCGCAAGATGAAAGGGAGGTACTCAGGTACCTGCCGGACAAGCTGCGAGCAGAGATTGGTATGAACGTTCACCTGGATACGCTGAAGAAGGTGAGGATCTTCGCAGACTGTGAAGCGGGACTGCTGATTGAGCTCATTCTTAAATTACGACCTCAGGTGTTTAGCCCTGGTGATTACATCTGCCGCAAGGGCGACATCGGCCGGGAGATGTACATCATCAAGGAGGGTAAACTGGCTGTGGTGGCTGATGATGGTGTCACACAATTTTGTGTTCTGGGCGATGGAAGTTACTTTGGCGAGATCAGCATTCTGAGCATCAAAGGCAGCAAAGCAGGGAACCGCAGGACTGCTAACATCCGCAGCATCGGCTACTCAGACCTCTTCTGCCTGTCCAAAGATGACTTAATGGAAGCTCTGACCGAGTACCCTGATGCCAAAAGCATGCTGGAGGAAAAGGGGAGGCAGATCCTTATGAAAGATGGCCTGATCGACCTGGATCCGGCCAACCTGAAGCCAGATCAGAAGGATCTTGAGGACAGAGTGAACCGCATTTACAACACCATGGAGATGATGCAGGCCAAAGTAAAGAAACTGCTAGCGGATTACGAGAAAACTGAGAAAAAGCTGACAGGGCGCATCGCTCAGATAGAACGCTGTGCTGGGGAGAAAGTGGAAGAGGATGAGGATGAAGACGAGGGGCAGAAGGAAGTGAAGGAAGAGGCTGCACCAGAGCAAGTCAAGGAGGAGAAGAAAGAGGAGGACAAGTAGTAGGCTTGAAGGGTTGTTGTCTTCATTATGTCGAACCAAAATGTTTCCCTATCAGAAAGAGTTCGAAGTAGAAGCCTGCTAGAAGGGTAAGAACCATCAATTATCTAATGAACCCCATAAAGAACCCACGAAGAACCTTTTTTCTACGAATGTAGTATTTCAATATCGGTTTGTGATGTTTAGTTTCCCATCTTTTTCATTTTGTATAGTTCTCAAAATGCTTATTGTTGCTAAGTCGATCTCTGAGACTTGTAAAACATTGAATCTTTGGTTCTGTATGTAAAATGTAAATTAGTATATCACATGGTCCTGAGTGATGTCAGCATTGGTGTCTATTCAGAATGCATATATTTATAGAATTAAAATTTCTGTAACATCTATATTAAATACAACCTCTATTAATTCAGTTAAATTCTGTTTTATTTGTCTAGCGGTTTTAATCTTAGACAACGAAACAAAGCAGATTTAAAGAAATCCTGATGTAGACGCAAAACTCTGGATCTAACTGAGGACCCTGGAGCTGTGAGGCAGCAACCTTCTTACATCTGATCATGAGTTCATTATGAATTGTTTGTGTAACATCTGACTCATTTCTATTGTCTGACTCTGCTGGAAGATGCACCACCTGGAGAACAGTCCTCTCCTCAACATTTTATAAACTGAACACGCATTTTAAACCCTACAACACGTGTATCCCAACCATTTAAACTGCGATCCAAACACATATTCGGAAATATCCCCAGTGCTGAAAGTAGAGTACGTTCTCAATCACAGAACCGCAGAACCCGAGACGACTTGACAGGCAGGAGGATATCACATGGAGATGTTTTTATGCTGTGTAAAGAAGCTCATTAAAATTTTGGATTAAAGTTTTGTTTCTACGTTTTTAAATTGGAATCCAACTGTGTTTTGCAGATAAACTCCCAACGCTGAAAACGGTTTAATTATCTCCGTCAAGGCATTAACTCTAGACGAGAGGAGGAATGGGAATTAGAGTTATGTTATGCGTAGTAAATAAGTTTATTAAGCTTTTGAACTAATGTTTTCTTTCCAGAGGAAAACAACAAGCTCATTAACCTAACTTTATTTATGCTAATGATGGGTTCGCCAGGTTTACAGGCACAGGAAATACTGAGGAGGATCATAAATATAACTGCTAGTGTAGGAGTTTTTCTAAATACATCTATATTAAGTTTTTATTTATTTATTTATTTTTTAATGAAACCTGCAAACAGGAAATGTAATGTTGACCCTGCATGTGAGAACTAGCCTGCTTTAGGCTCAGAGCTACTGTAAATGTCTGAGAGTAGATTTGATATAATAGACAGTTTATATCCATCATAATGCATACACAAGAATTTATTTTATTGCACAGCCGACTGACAAAGGAGACAAAGGACAGAGAGTTCAGGGTGTTGACTCGGCCTTTAAATTCCCCAGATCTCAATCCGATCGAGCGTCTGTGGGACGTGTTGGACAAACAAGTCCGATCCATAGAGGCCCGACCTCGCAACTTACAGGACTTAAAGGATCTGCTGCTAACGTCTTGGTGCCAGATACCACAGCACACCTTCAGAGGTCTCGTGGAGTCCACGCCTCGACGGCTCAGAGCTGTTTTTTGACGGCACATTGGGGGACCTACACAATATTAGGCAGGTGGTTTTAATGTTATGGCTGATCGGTGTAAGGTATTTTAACAGTATCAACCTGGTGGTCTTTATATAGTCCATAAACAGGAAGTGATAGGGGAACAGGTACTCAGGAAGGAGGGCCCTCTGCTGGTGCAAAGGCGTCATTACACAAGCTGATGTTACAGTTATTATAATGCCGTGCACGATGTCAGCTCAATGTGACTATAACAAACTGTAACATTTAAATAAATAAATGAATAAATAAATACCTCAATACCAAACTTACATTAATCATCTACAGATTCTGTAAAATGAGCAAAGCTAAGACTTTTATTTGCATGTTTTTTTCTTGAAAGTAAAAGGTAATGTTAGACATTTAAAAGTGTGGAATGTCAGTGGATGCTGAATCTCAGTGCATCAGACTGATCTGATTAGACTGATTCATCATCACTGTCTAATTATATCATCATGTGGAACAATACTGATGAATACTGTCAGCATGGAGAAAGCAAACACACACACACACACACACACACACACACACACACACACACACACACACACGGCTAATGGCTTTTCTATTCTTCATGCACTGTCTGCGACATCAACAAGATTATTTTCTTGCAATTTCTTTTCACTTTAAGCCACGCAGTGTTTTTGCTGCTCTTTGTCTGATTAACATGTAAAGATATTCACTTAAAACATCAGAACAGAACAATTACACACCTTTTTATTTCACTCTGTAACAGGAGATTGCACAAATATAATAATCTTTATTTTTATTGCAGCTTTCAGACATAAAATGCACCTCAGCGTGCTTCACGAGGAAACTTAAAAGTGAGAATAAAACTAATAAAGCTGTTAAAATAAATAAATAAATAAATAAATAAATAATGACACAACATGAGAAAAATAGAAAAATTCAATATTGTGGTTCCATGCATGTTGTCTTTTTTTAAAAATATATATTTTTTAAATTAAATAAAATTAATTGATTAATTAATTAATTAAAAAATAATAAAAAATAATGTTTAATTTTTAATTTAATTCAATTCAGTCATGGATATGCCAGAAAGGACTTGAGACTACGATTCCCATCACCCACTGCACTACATCACATGACTGACTGGTTCCTCCTGTTTCACGTTTTTGGGTTAATTAGCATTACTATTTAAGTCACAGTTTGCACTGCGCTGGTTGTCTTGTGTTTGTCTTCTGTTGTCCTGTTATGTGACTCTGTCTCATGGTTATTGTTTCTGTTTCCTTGTACCTTCCCACGAGTTCATAGTTACCGCTTTGTGTTTAATTTTTGATGTAGCAGGTTGATCCTGACACCAGCAATCGCATCTGATAATGATTATTTATTTCTTTGTTTGTTTGTTTATTTGTTTATTTAATGAATAGTGCTGTGCAAAGGTCTTTGGCACCCTTTTCTTTTAGTACAAACTTTGTTATATTTTTTTTTATTTTATGACGTCTACATGATCAATCGGTACTAAAACATTTTTGATTCCCAAACATTAGTTTTCTAGCACAAGATTAAACAGACACTTTTCAGACAGTAAACACAATGAAGGCTGCTGGGTTTCGCTGCGAAAATAAGAAGCGAGTGCGAAAGGCAAAGTGTCCAGAAGAACTGTGTCTGGTTCTGCAAGATGCTCAATAAAACGTACCAGCTCATTTCCTTATAAAACTGCACACATTGTACCGGAGACTACTATTTTTATTTTAAATTTTTATTTTTTTGTCACACCAAATATTGACTTTGTTTCATTTACTACTGTTTACTGCTCTTTACTGTATTTATTGTTTTTTAATGTAGAAACATCTAATTTCATTATTTTGAAGGCATCTTTGCTCTACAGCGTTTCTTTTTGCACAGTACTGTATATACTGTATTTTTATAGCAGCTCCAAATTGAAAAGACAATAACAAAGATAATAAAAAAAGGAGTTAATTATGGATATACTGTGCAGCAGCAACAATAAAATATTTTTTTAAAAGAAAGAAAGAAAGAAATGCTGTGATAAATGTAGGTTTTATTAAAATATATTTTTCAAAACGTTTCATTTTGAATTTAAATCTCATTCCACATAAGAGATGGAGACAGATTGATCCGACTCTTAGAAATATCCAAACTGAAGGCTTGTCATTTTGAAATAAATTATAGTCTTATAGTGTTTGCAGACAGCATGACCAGGACGTTTTTTTGGGTTTTTTTTTTTAAAGCCAAAACATGTTTCCTCTTCAGAAAAGGTCTTTGGAGCTAAAGGGCATTGGTTCTACCCAGCGCTCGTCTGCAGCCTGGAGGACATGGACCTTCTGACATTTTTAGAGAACCCTCCCTCGAGCAGTGTGCGATCAGCACGGCCACTCCGGCTCTAAATGGCGAGGCTGATGTTCACTGCGTGAGAGAGATCTGTGGGGGAAAAACAAGAATAATAATAATAACAATAAATAATAACACCCACGTTCTAATCCATGTGTTCTGGTTGTTGTTAAATGATATCTGAGAGCAGGTCGCAGAATTGATGCATTGCCTACAGACGATTCAGTTATCAGGACGAAGGATATGAAGAGATTTGAAAGAAACCCAGCTCTACACTGTCATCGCACACCGTCCCGTCTTTTCATTGTTAAAGCACACGGAAACGACTATTGTGTCGTTCAGCGACGGAAAGAGGGAAAAGAAAAACGACAAGCTATTAATAATTTACACCACAAGGCTGCTGAGTTCCGGATTGTGATTAGCCAGAAGGTGTTGATTAATTTTCTAGAACAGCAGCTCTGACAGTAGTGCAGCTACAAATCACAGGTTTATATCAATGCGTCTATAGTAACAGCCCATTCACAGGAACTTATTCACAGGAATTTACAGCTGAAAATAATCACTGATGTGGTGAAGTTTTCCTTAAGGAAAAATGTGTTTGTTTAACCTTAATGGAAGGAGTCTCCAGTGTCAGCGCTTTGTAACAGCCAGAGGAAAAGCTGCAACCTTAAGTTAACAAATACAAAACAACAACCCTGCACGGATATTGTTACTGAATGAATGTTATTCTGAAAAATTAGCGACGTTTGTATTATTTAGTATTTTCCTCCATCGAGTCCCTCATTAATTCATGCACCGGCTAATGTGTTTGCTCAGTGATAAAAAAGAGGAAAAGCCAGAGAAAGCAGGAGGGGGAACGATGAGCAGGAAGCTGCAGTGTGTAATTATCACCATGAAACCATTCTGTTACTTTGAGAACATCAGACCAGACACGTTTGATTAGATCTGATTGGAGTCCAGCGTCGAGGTGACTGTGAGTGAAATAATGAGCAGGTATCGGAGCTTTCTGTGCGTGGTTCATCACTTCAGAGTTTTGTCCGTAGCTTCAAACTACATTTTCCATCGAAGAACATGAGACTAGATTACGTTTAGCTAAGTGTCGGCTCAGCTGATCGATGCTCGTGCACTTGAAATGTCACCGCGCCTCAGAGATCGAAGAGTGAAGTAATAGGAAGAAAATGACGACTCGATGGTTACATCACGCCTCAGAGATGCCGATTACAGCCTGCTCCACTCACACTCACACTTATCACACAACAGAACATTCCAGTCCATTTTATCCACCACCACCACCATCATCATCATCATCATCATCATCATCATCATCACCGTCATCGTAGAGGACTGAGTCTATTCCACATTTCAGCCTCCATGCTATCATTTACTCTTCTTTAAAGCACTAATAACACAGCTGTGTTTAGAAATGTTACTGACCTCATGGTGTATTTCTTTTCTGATGAAGCATGAAGTTCTGAGTGACTTATTTATGCTGCAAACAAATGTGTAGAACCTTTAAAAGTGCTTCGGTTGTCCCTCTGAGGGAACCTTTAAATGGTCATGTAGAACCCTACAACAAAGTATTGCCCTTTCTGAAAAAGTTACAAGAAGAACCATTTTTTTCTGTGTGTGTATTAACTGTGTAAGTGTGCAGTACAAAAAAAACAAAAAAAAAACCTCCAAATTATTGCTCATTAGTTTCTCCTTAATATCTAGAACCTGCCAGGGGGTAAGATTTAGCATCTTACATTGAGAGAAAAAAAAAAAGGTTCTTCTAGGGTTCTTTCAGGGTTGCTTAGACAATTAGGTGTTCTTAAAAGGCTTCTTCATAAAAAGGTTCCCTTCCTGACAGGAAAGCATTCAGTTTTATGGTTCCCCAGGAGGGACAACCAAAGAGCCTTTAAGGGTTCTAGTGTTCCCTCAAGTGTTCACTCCTGACAGGTTCTAGGTGTTAAGAAGAAATTAATGAGCAACACTGTGGAGTTTGTACCACACACACAAAAAAAGTTCTTCTAGGATAATTAAAGGCTTCCAGAGAAGCATTATTTTTGGAAAATGTTCTACATAGAAACTTTAAGGAGATTTTAGAACTTAAGAGCTTTAACATGTTTTAAGAGTGAATCTGCTTTTCCAGAAGCAATGAATGTAAATATATTTTCATGTACAGTAAAATCTGATTAGAACCCCCCCACTGCCACCTCTACTCCACCCACTGCCACCTCTACTCCACCCACTGCCACCTCTACTCCACCCACTGCCACCTCTACTCCAACCACTGCCACCTCTGCTCCACCCACTGCCACCTCTACTCCACCCATCCACCCCCTGCCCCCTCTACTCCCCCCACTGCCACCTCTACTCCACCCACTGCCACCTCTACTCCACCCACTGCCACCTCTCCTCCACCCACTGCCACCTCTACTCCACCCACTGCCACCTCTACTCCAACCACTGCCACCTCTACTCTACCCACTGCCACCTCTGCTCCACCCACTGGCACCTCTACTCCACCCACTGCTCCCCACTGCCCCGCCCACTGCCCCGCCCACTGCCCCCAGTATGTAATTACTGTTCCACATGGCCGATACTATCATGTCCAGGCTGGAATTAAGCTCCTTACCAATGACTAGGTTCCTGCACTAATCAGCACTCTGCTCTTCTTGATCTCGTCTCGCTGTTCGTAATTGTTTCTGTTTCTGAGCCTGAGCCAGCGCTCTTTATCGTTGCAGCCTTCAGTCACTCAGGACTGATTGGAAAACCCACAGCATGACGTGATGATTAATTAGGCCACTCCATGCTGGATTCCGTCCTACTTTTCAGTTTCTCTTCTGATAGCGTGGTTAAGTCAAGGACCTCCACAGTCATGGCGAGTGTGTGACCTCTGCTTTGCTGTCGATGTGCGTTTTGTGGATGCGACCTCTGAAGATCATCAGGTCGAGCCCCTGTCACACCGACGAGTCTCTCGAACAATAGATTTGGGCAGAAGCCAGATGCAAAAGGAAGTGGATTTCCTGCAGTCTGATCTCGCAGAGTCACGAGTTCGGTGTTAACCCGTCATGTGCTTTTGGGTCTTGTGGCTAGTTTTCGTTTCATATCATGTTTAACTTTTTCAGACGGAGCCACAGGCTCTGACATGCCATACTGTGGTGAAATGATGTCGCTGTTGAGAAGCATGAAGATCTTAGCGTTTTGCTCAGGATTTCATCTTTGCTCCTAGTTCTCTTTTATTCCTTCCTTCATATTTTCTTAGAGAAGAAATGGTTCTTCAAGGTGTTTTTTTTTTATTTTTTTTTTAGATGTTTAATGGTTCTCGTATTCTCGTGTTGAGGTGGCAATAATACAGTGGCTCGGAACAACAATTTATTTATTGAAAAAGGTTTTTTTAAAAAAATCATTTTACTGATAAAATACAGTATATTAATTATATAAAAAACTAGTTTAAAATATTTGATTTTCTTTGTCCTTTAGCTCAACTCACAATGAAGGCTAAATTAAATCAGAACTACAATTTTATCTTCACTATCTGAAATTTCAAGTAAAGATCTTTAACATGAAAGCGTATACTGTATGTGCGTTCATGTTTATCCGAATGTTTCCGGAATTAACTCGTGTATTCCCCATCATTTCCTGAGTGATATGGTGCTAACCTTCACCGTGCCCATCCGCACAGTCTAATCGCCTTTCCCATGCTGAGAGGTGAAGAATACGACCACTGTGAGAAAGCCAGAGCTTCTGATTGACGGGCGTGAAATCTCAGCGATGCGCTGCCACTCGTGTTCAGCCGAGTAGAAGCGCTGGACGTCGGAAGCAGCTGGTCTTAATGGAGTCGGGGTCAGACCAGAGAGAGAGAGAGAGAGAGAGAGAGAGAGAGAGAGAGAGAGAGAGTGATGGCATCCAGGTGGTAGACGTCAAGTACTTACAGTGTCTAATAGCTGGTTCTTTAGAGAGAGGAATGCACCGTATGTCTCAGTAATTACTTTTTCATTGTTGCTCTGTGGCCTTGGCAATTTGCCAAGCCACTTTGTAGAGTGCTCTGAGACGGAGAGACTCAAAAAAAAAAAGCCTCGGAGGATTTGGCGGTTCTTATTCACGCTGAAATCGCATGAGCGGGACGACCGCTGAGCGGGAGATTTCTACTAAAAATAATGGCTCATAACCAGAGAAAATCAGAGACAGTTCCCAGGTCTTCATGCACTTCTCCTGCAGTACCATGTTGTTTGGTTGCTATTTTCCTCTTGTTAGAATTTAGCAACATTAAATAATGATAAATAAGCATTTAATGATCTTTTTTTTTTTTTTTGGTGTTATCTGTCATTTCCGGTCATTTGAAATCCATTAATAGTATAATAAAGGAAACAAATGAGATACAAATCAGGGATGGATAATTAAACACGATCCAAAGGAAGCTGTAAAATAAACAGACCCAGCGGGACTTTACAGCCACTGCTGCAGCAAACTATCAATTACAATTCGCATTAATAATTAAAGATCATGTCTTACTTTTTATCCATTTATAGTCACATGTAATGGTGGTGAAACAAGTTACATCCTGTTCTCACTAACTCTCTTGAAGTTCATGAGACAAAATAGCCGCTTGCCGTATTTAAACTCCTCCGTCCTGAAGATGTCGGAAAAGCTACAGCTTTACGTCTGACTGTTACAAAGCACCGACACTGGAGACTCCTTCCGTAAATGTTAAACAAACGTCTCCTTACTTAAAGAAAACGTCACATCGCTGATTCTTTTCAAGCGTCCTCCGTACAAATCGCTGTGAATGAGCTGTTACTATAGAAACAATAACATATAATCCTTATACTATATAAACTACTGTGGAATCTGCTGTTGTAGAAAGCGAATCGACTTCTGACTGGAACGTCTGCAGCTGGTATGTTGGTTTTTGGCATTTTTCCAACAACAAAAGCTTTGACAGCACAATTAGCTCGCTGTGTGACTTTGCAGCCTGACAATTTTAATCAATACCACATTTGCATTATTAAGCAATACTTATCTGTCAAAGATCTACACTCCACAACGCACTGTCATTAAGAATTGATCTATAAACAGATGAAAACGTTGTATGATGTTGTTATATACAGTATTTACTCTCGTCGACAGGCTGTGGTGTTAGCGATGCGGTTTTGTAAGATCTCAAGTGTTCAGTGTGTATTTTTATTCTCTTACTTTAGAGACTTTCCCTCCATTCATCCTGTCTCTTTGAGTAAACACCTGTCACAGCCGGACCTCTGTGTGACGCCTGGAGGCCATAATGTCCTCAAATACTCCTTGTGAATTCGCATGAAGCGTTTGTCAGTGCAGACGCCGAGTCCTGAAAAGACCTCTTGAGAAAATGAGGTGGCTTTGAGTGCCACTTCATCTCGTCTCTGGAGTTTCACGTCCAGACTAAAGCAACTGCAGCCAACAAAAGTCAGGAATAAAACACCCGGGGTTACAGTAAAATAACCCATGATGCAGTGCAGTGATGAAACGGAATCACTGTTAGTACCCTGACCTGGATTATTTTCCTTCAACAGCATGTCCCTGAGTGTTTTATTCCTCTTACGCCACAGCAATATTTTGACTCTTAGTACTTCATAGTCTGTCCACTTAAATTTAATGTAGGCCCTGTGAATGAGCTGTTGCTATAGAACCTATAACGTATTAGAGACGTATTAATATAAGCCTGTGATTTGCAGCTGCACTACTGTCAGAGCTGCTGTTATAGAAAATGAATCAGATTGAAGAATCAACAGCGCCGTGGTGTAATTATATTGAACTAAATCTGATTTCCGGCCTGGGGTGTGTATCAGTGCTTCCTGTGCCTCTGTAGGCTTCAGGTTCTCTCTGAACATGTTGTCTTTACACCGAGGACCTCGTTATCTGCGTGGACTGGCTGATGCTTTGGCCATAGAGCTGTGACCCGCTTCTTAAATAAATATAAAGGCGTGTCGGTGTGAACCCAGAATGCAGAGTGGATGCTAGTCACTTGACATTGTGTCAGTGACTTTATAATTCATACTTTACATATTCATATGTAACCTTTTTCAACTTGTCACATTAAATTGCAATAATCCTCCGAAAATGAGGTTTCTTTTTTTTTTTTTTTGCATTTTTCATTATTATTATTATTATTATTATTATTATTATTATTTTTGCTATCTCTGTAGACAAGCTCACAGACCAGGTTTGGCGTGAACATACTGTAAAGTGTTAGAAATCAGCAGTGTGATTCTTTAGACTTTTTAGCATCGGTCAGACGTAAAGCTGTACAGTAACTTTAAGGTTCTGATTTCTTCAGGAGAGAGGAGTTTATGTTTCTCAGTAACGTGACAAGCTGCATTTAAAGAAAATAAATAAATAAAAATAAAAATTGTCTTATTAACTTAAAGAGAGAGAAGAAAAAGAGATGCTGGAGAGGGAACTGGTGAGGTTTATAGCTGCTATAACGTACCGTAAGTGACGACAGAAGCTAATTAGTTTCCACAATATTAAATGTAACTAAAAATGGGTAAAAAAAAAAAAAAAAAAAAAAATGACATGATGTTCATTAATCAATTTAAAATCAAAAACATTGACAAACTGCCGTGGTATAAGAGGCATTTTCCAAAACCCCGAAAATGTTTTGGTAATGTTCATGTGGATAAATTTACTGTGCAGAAACCCTAAAATTAAACCTACGTTCAAATTAGCTGCTAAAATGAACTTTTCTTTGTTTATTCATGGATTCAGGATTTAATTTTATTGTAAACGAGTGGTTATTTTTTCACATTAAGACTTGAGAAAGCTTCATGTGTACAGATCGACAGACGTACAGTATAATAACAGAACGAAAGAATTTTTTTCCCTCTTTTCACGCTTGAGAACGTGAATTTGTTTTCCGTCTGCATCAGAATTCCAGAAGACGTCAACGGTGTTGATAAAACTGGAGCAGTATTTTTTTTCCCTCTCTCTACATTTTGATCAGGAGTGAAACTGTCAGGTTTTTTTTTTTAGTGACGCTCTGGGAATCCATTTCCATTCCACACAGTGTGCATTTACACTCCTAAAGAAACTTTAGGTTTCACTTAAAGCCACATGACGGTGAGGAACATCATCAGCGGCTCTGCAGCGCATCCCTCATCTCTCCACTCAGCCCCCGGGAGGTGAAATCACTTACCTCTGCGCTGCCCCGATCAGATGGTGCTGGTGAAAGAAAATTGGCCGTGTAATTGCTCCATTACGTCCTAACCTGCTTAATTAGAGCGATCCGGCTAAAGACTGATTGGCTTCTGTCTCCGTCTCTCTACTCTCCATTATTTTTTCTCTTCTGAGGCTCATTTGAATCTCAGATGGAATTCAATTCATGTTGGAAAAAGGCATTTATAACAGAAGGTTTAATACGATCCTTCTGAAAACAACATTTTTAACACCATTACTGTGTCATAACAGTGCTATTCATACTTATTCATTTATAAAGGCCATTTATTTTTACTGTTGTTTCCGCTGCAGCTGGACAGCACAAATGAAATAAAATGTCTCTGTGTTCAGTGGTTAATGATACAAGCACCATAAATTAACATTAACACACATTATAGATGAGTAATAAGCAGTAGAGACACAACGTCAGGGTTGCCAGGTCTGTATAAAACCAACAAAATAAAGTCCAACTACAAACCTCTGAACCTCCCAAAGCTTGAATTAAACTCATGATTTGTATTGTGAAATATATCGGAATATTTACAAATTAATATCACACGATATATTTTATTTCAAACAAGGTCCTAACGCATCTGGATGTGTAAGATAACATAAAATAGAACCCTTTGTATCAGACCACTCAATTTTTAGGCGAGCAAAAGTATAAGAACAGATAAGTCTTTAAGTAAATTAAAGTAAACAACACTTAATATTTGGTTGCATATCCCTTTGACATCACCAAATTGTTGCAGTCTTCTTTTGTGATGCTTTTCCCTTCAGTTTCTCCCTTCAGTCTCTTCTTCAGAAGATGAAATGCTGCTCAACTGGTTTAAGGTCTGGTGATTGACTTGGCCAGTCTAAAACCTTCCACTATTTCCCCCTGATGAAGTCCTTCGTTGAGTTGGCAGTGTGTTTTGAATCACTGTCTTGCTCCTCCCGATTAATTCGGATGCATTTCTCTGTAAATTGGCAGACAGAACATTTCTGTAAACTTCTGAATTCATTCTGCTGCTACCATCATGAGTTCCATCATCAATAAAGATTAGTCAGTCTGTTCCAGAAGCGGCCAAGCAAGCCCAAGCCATGACACTACCTCCACCATGTGTCACAGATGTTTTGGATCATGAGCAGATCCTTTCTTTCTCCACACTTTGGCCTTTCCATCACTTTGGTAGAGGTTCATCTTGGTTCCAGAACTTTTGTGGCTCATCTCTGTATTTCTTTGTGAATTCCAATTCTCAAAGTCTTCTACGAACGGTGGATTGTGAAACCTTCACCCCTGCCCTGTGGAGGTCGTTGCTGATGTCATTGACTGTTGGTTTGTGGTTTTTCTTCACAGCTCTCACAATGTTCCTATCATCATCTGTTATTGTTTTTCTTGGCCGACCCATTCGGTGTCTGTTGCTCAGTACACCAGTGGTTTCCTTCTTTTTCAGGACATTCCAAATTGTCGTATTGGCTATGCCCAATGTTTCTGCAGTGCTATTTTCTCAGCTTCAAAATGGCTTGCTTTTCTCCCATAGACAGCTCTCTGATCTTCATGCTGGCTTATTCCATAAATAATAATTATTTATATTAAATATTTAATATTAATATTAGGCTAAAAATCTTTCTAATAAAGGTTTCATTATAATGAACACGTATAAAACAGCGGTGAAGTAAATAAAGGGTACAAAACAAGCATTTTTAAAATTTTTATTTCTCTGAAGTCTAAAATTGTGTTCCTCCATCTAGCAGAAAGAGTTACAATCTTAGTAGAACCCTGTTTGGATGATAAATAACCCCTTAAGGAACCTTTTTTGGATTGACTTTTGCACGAGCTTTTCTCTCTCTCTCTCTCTCTCTCTCTCTCTCTCTCTGTTTCTGTAAATCTGCCACATGTGTTGTTATTGCTCTTGATTTTATTTTCCGTTCACAGTCACAGTTTCGTCGATGCGGCGTTTTCGCATCACAGCTGCCGCGTGATATTCCGTGTCCATTTCCATCGAGCGCAGATTCAGTTTTGAGATTTGAACACAGAGATCCTCCCATGCTGATTGTAATGGGTTTTGATTCTGTGCTGTTTATTCACACAGCTCACAGTAACACGTTAATCAAATAATAAATCTAGCCTCTTAGCTCGCTGATTAGTAATTCTAAGCAGCTCACAGAGAGAAGTGGAATATTCTTCATTTGTAATGCAGACCTCAGTGAGTCACTGCGCATGACGGGGAACACCATCGCTCGGCCCTTTACTGTCAGCTCTGTTTACTGCTGTCAGGATTACGCTGGCTTTAACAACAACAACAACAACAACAATAATAATTATTTTTATAATAGCACGCACATGATAAAATGAAAGATGGAGTTAAAATAAGAACAAAAATAAGCGTATGAATAAATATAAATATACGTTTATTATATTTCATTTTATACAATTATTTCGTCATAACGAAATACAATACAAGCTACAATTAAACTATAAATATAAATCATAAAATATACATCAATTATAAAATTACTACTATAAAAACTCCATAGATATAAAATAGAGTTTGTTTGTTGTTTTTTTTTTTTAAACAGAGTGTATTCACACCAATTAAACCATGTGTAATATCAATATCAATAACTCTGTGATTAACTAATTAACACTTAGTTCATCAGGTCCACCTTCCTTATAGGTCACTTGGATGGTGCATAATTATTGTCAGAAAGTATTGGCACCCCTGCCCCACAGGAGCGTGGCTGACGGAGCTGATATAATTCGGGTGGTGGATCGTTTACAGTGTTGTTTGGGTTTTTATATTCTGAACAGCTTTTCTCTCTGCCTTTAATCACTGTTACGCTTGATGTTTAATTCCGACAGGGCTCTTTGCTCTTATCCGCAGCTGGTGCATGTTTTTATTCTAACCAATCAGGAGCCACCCCTGATTCCACTGGATTCATTAACTCACCCTGGTCCTCTAACAGCTCCTACCGGGCTGGAACAAAAACCTGAGTTTATTTCTCGCTATAATTAGTTCCCTTTCATACACCTTTATCACCAGTGCTTTTATTCACATTGACCTTTCTACCATCGAATTATTCACATCAGGGTCACGACCTCTCTACAGGTTAGTTACAAAATGGCCGAAGCCGCTTTTGTGTTCTTGAGATAGCAGTAATTAGCTGTATGCTAATACATAATACATTCTCATAATACATACATATCTTACGAACAGAGACACATGACACACACAGACAAGAGCTTCAATAATAACAATGCGGGTACCAACGGCGGAACCTAAAGCTCGAGAACAAGTCGTACCCAGTTGAGCTAAAACAGCAATATGTGAGAAACAAAGAAATAAACAAAACATCATGAAATTGTATACGTGATAAAATAATAAAATGCAAAGCGCACATTCAAATATAGAACCATTAAGGGTTCTGTGGTGTTTCCCTATCAGGACGCTATCCAACTACAGTAGAACCCTTTTCTGGAAGCCAAGAACCCGTCATTATGAAATAAACCCTTAAAGAACCCATGAGGAACCCTTTGTTTCTAAGAGTCTATTAAGTACCAAGATATTCATTCACTCATCTTCTACTGAGTTCTATGTAGAACACTACAATGTTTCTCTATCAGAGACGGTTCCAAGTAGAACCCTTTTTTGGAAGCAAAGAACCCTTAATTATCTAACAAACCCTTAAATAACCCTTGAAGAACCTTTTTTTTTCATCTAAGATTTAAGCAAGTATTGAGACATTCATTCATTCACTCAACTTCTACTGAGTTTTAAGTAGAACCCTTTAAACTAGAACCCAGAAAGCTAATAATTATACAGTGTAATTATACATACAAGGAAACCTTGAAGACTCCTTGAAGCCCTTGGGTAAGTGTGAGGCGCAAATTTATTGCCCATTATTTTCTTCTTAGTACCTAGATCCTTTAGCACTTAACTACTAGATACCCGGTACACTCTTCAAGGATGATCTTCAAGGGTTCATTGAATAATGAAGGGGTCTCAGCATCTAAAAGAGGTTCTACTTAGGACTTTTCCTGATGTTGTTGGCCTCTTCATAAACCCTTTAAGGGTTCCCCCAGAGGAACAGCAATGAAGAACACTTAAAGCTTCTGAATATTCGAACAGCGTAGACACTTAGAAGGTTAAGGTTCTTCCATAGCACTGAATGTGTTTCTAGCCTCGTCCAATTTTGAGAACTTAATACACAGAACAGTCAGATCAGAGATATCACCTTCAAGAACCTTTAATTAATGGCTCTTAGCTTCTAAAAAGGGTTCTACCTGGAACCCTTTCTGATCGGGAAACACTTGTAGGGATCTTCATAGAACTCAGTACAACATGGATGAATCAGTGTCTCAGTAATCGGTACAATCTTCAAGGGTTCTTTAAGGGTTCACTGGATAAGTAAGAGTTCTTAGCTTCCAAAAAAGGGCACCACTTCGAGCCCTTTCTGATCAGAAGACACTTGTAATGTTCTACATAGAATTCAGTAGAACATCTTGTATAGTATACTCTTAGAAAAAAAAATGGTTCTGGATAATTGATGGCTCTTTGCTTCTAAAAACGTTCTACTCAGAGCACTGTCTGATACGGAAACACTACACAGAACTCAATAGAAGATGATGTGAATTTTCTCGGTAACTTTCAAGGGTCCAAGGGTTCTTTTCAGGTTCTTTGGATAATTAAGAATTCTTAGCTTCCTAAAAGGGTTCTTGGAGCCATGTGTAATGGGGAAACACTTTGGTGAACCAAAGAACCCGTAAGGGGACAACATTTTCTGAGTGTGTAATTCTTTATCATTATTAAAGCCTTATGATGATAAATACGTTGCCATGGTAACCTTATCTCCATGACCAACTGACAACATGCGAAACTCCGCCCTCTCTTTTATACATCAATGTTCTTGAGGTTAGTTCACCTAGAGCTTTAATGTGGCAGCTCCTGGTGCTAATGTACAGATAATCATTTCTCTCAGGAGGAATTTTATCATAAGAATTTCCTCTCTCTCTCTCTCTCTCTCTCTCTCTCTCTCTCTCTCTCTCTCTCTCTCCCTCCCTCTCTCTTTCACCCTTTTCTTATCTCAGCTGCAGAACCGGCGCTGTGTGACGCAGTCTGAATTTCCCTGAAGGAAAGGAGTATCAGACACTTCCATACTGAGAAAGAAGCATGAGGAGAACTCGCCTCTGGTGTATTTTGATGGAACTTTAACAGCATTAAAACAACATAAATGTTATCTATGTTATTAATTTAACTGAGTTCTCAGTTCTGGTTTCTGATTGGTCAGAAGGTGTTGATTCATTTTCTTTTTAACCAGCAGCTCTGGCAGTAGTTCAGGATTATATTAGTGCACTCGTTCTAACACGTTAACGTTTCTAAGGAGATGTTTATGTAACATCGATGGAAGGAGTCTCCAGTGTCAGCGCTTTGCAACAGTCAGAGGTAAAGCTGTAGCTTTAGGTTTTCAGACATCTTCAGACGGGCTGCGATTTCGTCTGATTAACTTCAAGAGAGAGAAAAAGAGAGGGAACGATCTTCATTTTTTTTTTTTAATAAGGTGAGGGCTTCTTCACAAAGGGGTTCTAATTGGGAATCTATCTTACTGGGAAACCTTAAATTGTAGGGTTCTTCTCAAAAATAATTTGAAAACAGTGAGTTGTAAAAAAAAAAAAAAAAAAAAAAAGTGTTTTATAAGAATTGAGAAACAATCTCTCAGAATGTTCTTTGGAAAATGATTGTTCGCTTCATTGTGCAACAGAAATGTGTGAAAATAAATAAATAAATAAATAAATAATCACCATGCACTGGAAAGATACATAAAGAATCATAAAGATTTCTAGGACATCATTCTTCAGCTCTTTATTTATTATTTTCCTAATTTCCCAAATTCCTTCATGCATGATCATCCATGGAGAATCTTTTTTTTTTCCATCTCCACTCTGCGTGCTGTAATGAAGTGATTATCTAATCCTAATGCAGGATCGATTGAAGCCCATCTGAACTTGTTCCTGTGTGTCAGCGGCCGCGTTTCAATCAATCAGGCGGGTTTTTTCCCCTCTTTCTCTCCTGCGGTTGCGCAAACGCGTCACACACGCACACACACGCGCGCACACGCACACAGAGAGGGAAAGAGAGAGAGGGAGAAAGAGAGACTCACAGCCTCGGGCAACTCGCGAATTAATCCTGTTTACTTCCCTTCAGCACATCACACCTCCTCCTCCACTTCTCCAGATTCCTCACATCTCACCAGCTTTGGATTTTTTTGTGCCCGACGCGCGGAGCCTGTGCGCGTCCCCGCGTATCCGCGCTCTCCAAACACAACACCGGAGCGCTTTTCTGTGCATTATATCAAGTTTTTAAACTTCCTATTATTATTTTGTAGCTTTTCTTTCTTTTCTTTCTTCCCCTGGAAATGGTTCCCTCACAGAACGCTTCCAATGTGACCGGGAATTGGACGAATCAGTTCGCGCAGCCGCCGTGGCGCGTGGCTCTATGGTCGGTGGCGTACAGCTCCATCCTGGCGGTGGCCGTGTTCGGGAACCTGGTGGTCATGTGGATCATCGTGGCGCACCGCAGGATGCGCACCGTCACCAACTACTTCCTGCTGAACCTCGCCTTCTCCGACGCCTCCATGGCCGCGTTCAACACGCTGATTAATTTCATTTACGCCGCGCACGGAGACTGGTACTTCGGCGAGGCGTACTGCAAGTTCCACAACTTTTTCCCGGTCACCTCCGTGTTCGCCAGCATCTACTCCATGACCGCCATCGCTGTGGACAGGTAGGAGGAGTTCCGTTTCTGTTTCTGTTTCTGTGCGCGTCCACGGTGCCAAACTGTGGCGCTCATTTCGGTGTACACTGGCATCAGTGTTCAGACTCTGTTTAGGGGGAAAATAGCTGCGGAAAAGAAGTAAGGAATAAAATATATAGGATGATGTGAAGTATGACTGTGTTTTATTCCTCTTATACCACACCAACAATTACATTTTTTTATTTATTACAATAAATAAAAGCATAAACTCCTCTGTGCTGAAGATGTCAGAAAGCTTAAAGTTACAGCTTTACCTCTGACAGTTACAAGAAAAACTTCACCATATCACTGATTTTTTAATCCAATGGTCATCAGTGATTGGTTATTGGGAATAATGGTCATCAGTGATTGGTTATTGGGAATAATGGTCATCAGTGATTGGTTGTTGGGAATAATGGTCATCAGTGATTGGTCATTGGGAATAATGGTCATCAGTGATTGGTCATTGGTAATAATGGTCATCAGTGATTGGTTGTTGGGAATAATGGTCATCAGTGATTGGTTATTGGGAAGAATGGTCATCAGTGATTGGTCATTGGTAATAATGGTCATCAGTGATTGGTTGTTGGGAATAATGGTCATCAGTGATTGGTTATTGGGAATAATGGTCATCAGTGATTGGGAATAATGGTCATCAGTGATTGGTTGTTGGGAATAATGGTCATCAGTGATTGGTTATTGGGAATAATGGTCATCAGTGATTGGTTGTTGGGAATAATGGTCATCAGTGATTGGTCATTGGGAATAATGGTCATCAGTGATTGGTCATTGGTAATAATGGTCATCAGTGATTGGTTGTTGGGAATAATGGTCATCAGTGATTGGTTATTGGGAAGAATGGTCATCAGTGATTGGTCATTGGTAATAATGGTCATCAGTGATTGGTTGTTGGGAATAATGGTCATCAGTGATTGGTTATTGGGAATAATGGTCATCAGTGATTGGTCATTGGGAATAATGGTCATCAGTGATTGGTCATTGGGAATAATGGTCATCAGTGATTGGTCGTTGGGAATAATGGTCATCAGTGATTGGTTGTTGGGAATAATGGTCATCAGTGATTGGTTATTGGGAATAATGGTCATCAGTGATTGGTCATTGGGAATAATGGTCATCAGTGATTGGTCATTGGGAACACATTTAAAAATAATTTAAGGTGCACAGTTTGGACCTTTAAGGACTGCTGACCTGCCTTTTACTCTAAAAGCTAATTAAAGCTACAACACTTGCATCTACTAAAGTAATATATACTGCACATATTAAAGGTACTAATGGTACCTTTATTTCTGATAGTGTAGCCTATATATGTATTTTATACCCTATATGTATTGGCACCCCACTACCTGGAAACTCTATGGAGCTTATGATATGATCTGAGTGGTGCTTCGTTCTCAGTAGTAGTAGTAGTAGTTGTGTGTGTGTGTGTGTGTGTGTGTGTGTGTGTGTGTGTGTGTGTGTGTGTGTGTGTGTGTGTGTGTGTGTGTGTGTTTGTGTGCTGATATGAATGTGAAATGTGTAATAACAGTGTATGGAAATGTAATGTGTGTGTGTGTGTGTGTGCATGTGTGTATATGTGTGTGTGTGTGTGTGTGTGTGTGTGTGTGCGTATGTGTGTGTGTGTGTGTGTGTGTGTGTGTGTGTGTGTGTGGTGCTGGAAGGGTTTCATGAAACTGCTGCCATTTTATTGCCACATCAGTCTTTTTATATTGTATCCATCACACGCACGGTGAGTGTGTTTGTGTAATCTTAAAAAGATGAACGTGACGATTCTCAGATTATCCCACATTAACCAGCCCTAATCATTTATTTACCAAATCCCCAGGGGCTGAAATCTCTCTCTCTCTCTCTCTCTCTCTCTCTCTCTCTCTCTCTCTCTCTCTCTCTCTCTCTCTCTCACACACACACACACACACACACACACACACACACACACACACACACACACACACACACACACACACACACACACACACACACACACACACCCACACAGACTCCCGCAGCAGATGTGTCCTATCACTACAGAAGCAGCAGCAATCTCTGTATGAGAAAATTTAATTATTTTTTCTGATTGAAACACACTGTAGATATTTTACCTACCACACTTACCACACTTACCACACTTACCACACTTACTACACTTACTACACTTACCACACTTACCACACTTACTACACTTACCACACTTACCACACTTACCACACTTACTACACTTACCACACTTACCACACTTACCACACTTACTACACTTACCACACTTACCACACTTACCACACTTACCACAATACATACTGAGTTTTTTTGTTTTTTTCTTCCTCAAACAATTCTGTCACAAAACCAATGCCGGTTAATTTGTGATGAGGTTTATTATTATTTCACATGTTTTCTTTTGTATTTTAATTTTTACAGACATCCCAAGCTTCTCTGAAAAGGAAACTTTCTGTCCTTTCAAAGGGTTCTGCATTGAAGGATTTCCCCCAAAAGTAACCATTTAAGTACAAAAATAAAATGTGTCAAATGTGGTGCTGACTATTCAAACATAAATGTACACAGATACAGTATTTTTATGTATTCATAATCTGACCTAAAAAAAAGAATTTTCACCACTGGCTTCTGTGTGTGTGTGTGTGTGTGTGTGTGCGTGTGTGTGTGTGTGTGTGTGTGTGTGTGTGTGTGTGTGTGTGTGTGTGTGTTTTTAACGGTCATTTCAATTCAATGGAACTGTGATATGTTTAGACTAGATTATCATACCATGAAAATTCCCAGCCCTAACACCATTAGTCGTAGGTCAAATTGAGATTATTGACGAGGTACATCATAAAACGTTTAAAATATTAAATTAAATTAAATTAAATAAACTTAAGGTTTTGGTTAACTAAAATGTTGCACTTCCTCTTCTAGTTGCGACCAACTTTCTGGCTGATGTCTTGAGGTTTTACTTCAGTATTTCTAGATAATCCTCCTTCCTCATGATGCTGTCTGTTTTCTGAAGTGCACCAGCTCCTTTTCCAGCAAAACACCCCCCACGACATGATGCAGCCACCCCCATGCTTCACAGCTGGGATGGTGTTCTTCAGATTAAAAGTCTCACCCTTTTTCCTCCATACGTAGATCTGATCATTACATTTCATTTTGTACCTGGGAGTTACTCTGAGTCTGTTTCCTGAATAATGCAGGGTCTGTGTCCTCCCAAGACTTTTATATTACATTCAGTGGTTTGTACAGTTGCTTCTGGTATCTTCAGTTGTTTGGAAATTGCTCCTGAGGAGAAACTGGACTTGTGGAGGTCTGCAATTTTTTTTTCTGAGTTCTTGGCTGAGTTGCTTGGATTTTCCCATGGTATCAAGGGCAGAAAGGCCACTGGTCCTTATCAACAGCCACATGTACACTCCTAATTCACTCCTAATTACGACACTGAGCCAAACAGAAGCTTCTGAAAGTCATTACACAAATTTCTGGAAACTGTTTAAACAGGCAGCTCGGTGTATAACGATGTACGACTCTTTAAATTCTGGTTAAATCTGCTTTACAACAGAAAACCCCACACTGCGGTATTAAATGATGTTGTTTAGGATTTGATGGATAGTGATGTCACTGTCAGCTCAGAGTGGAATTTCATCTTTACAGCTGGTTTCCTATCTTTAAGTGCCAGAGAGGCCACTTCAGTAAATCACCCTGCACACGCTGGACAGATGAGGAAGAGATGGTGGCCAAAACATCTCCTGATAGCAGACTAATGAGCACAAGAACGGTTACTGAATTATCCAGACATGTTGATGCTGAAGTCATGCTGTAGGGATGCTGTAGGGATGCTGGAATGATGGTGGAGTGATGCGGTAGTGATGGTGGAGTGATGCTGTTGTGATGTTGTAGTGATGGTGGAGTGATGGTGGAGTGATGCTGTTGTGATGGTGGAGTGATGGTGGAGTGATGCTGTAGTGATGGTGAAGTGATGCTGTTGTGATGGTGGAGGGATTGTGGAGTGATGCTGTAGTGATGGTGGAGTGATGCTGTAGTAAAGCTGTAGTGAAGGTGGAGTGATGCTGTAGTGATGATGGAGTGATGCTGTAGTGATGCTGTAATGATGGTGTAGTGATGGTGGAGTGATGCTGTAGTGATGCTGTAGTGATGGTGGAGTGATGGTGTTGTGATGGTGGAGTGATGTTGTGGTGATGGTGGAGTGATGCTGTAGTGATGATGTAGTGATGGTGGAGTGATGTTGTAGTGATGATGGAGTGATGGTGTAGTGATGCTGTAGTGATGCTGTAGTGATGGTGGAGTGATGCTGTATTGATGGTGGAGTGATGCTGTAGTGATGATGGAGTGATGCTGTAGTGATGCTGTAGTGATGGTGGAGTGATGCTGTAGTGATGGAGTGATGCTTTAGTGATGCTGTAGTGATGCTGTAGTGATAGTGGAGTGATGCTGGAGTGAGGCTGTAGTGATGCTGTAGTGATGGTGGAGTGATGCTGTAATGATGGTGGAGTGATGCTGTAGTGATGGTGAAGTGATGCTGGAGTGATGCTGTAGTGGTGGTGGAGTGATGCTGTAGTGATGCTGTAGTGATGGTGGAGTGATGCTGTAGTGATGATGGAGTGATGCTGTAGTGATGGTGTAGTGATGGTGGAGTGATGCTGTAGTGATGCTGTAGTGATGGTGGAGTGATGCTGTTGTGATGGTGGAGTGATGCTGTAGTGATGGTGGAGTGATGCTGTAGTGATATTGGAGTGATGCTGTAGTGATGCTGTAGTGATGGTGGAGTGATGCTGTAGTGATGGTGGAGTGATGCTGTAGTGATGGTGGAGTGATGCTGTAGTGATGCTGTAGTGATGATGGAGTGATGCTGTAGTGATGGTGGAGTGATGCTGTAGTGATGGTGAAGTGATGCTGTTGTGATGGTGGAGGGATTGTGGAGTGATGCTGTAGTGATGGTGGAGTGATGCTGTAGTGATGCTGTAGTGATGGTGGAGTGATGCTGTAGTGATGATGGAGTGATGCTGTAGTGATGCTGTAGTGATGCTGTAGTGATGGTGGAGTGATGCTGTAGTGATGCTGTAGTGATGGTGGAGTGATGCTGTAGTGATGGTGGAGTGATGCTGTAGTGATGGTGAAGTGATGCTGTTGTGATGGTGGAGGGATTGTGGAGTGATGCTGTAGTGATGGTGGAGTGATGCTGTAGTGATGCTGTAGTGATGGTGGAGTGATGCTGTAGTGATGATGGAGTGATGCTGTAGTGATGCTGTAGTGATGCTGTAGTGATGGTGGAGTGATGCTGTAGTGATGCTGTAGTGATGGTGGAGTGATGCTGTAGTGATGGTGGAGTGATGCTGTAGTGATGATGGAGTGATGCTGTAGTGATGCTGTAGTGATGCTGTAGTGATGGTGGAGTGATGCTGTAGTGATGCTGTAGTGATGCTGTAGTGATGATGGAGTGATGCTGTAGTGATGCTGTAGTGATGGTGGAGTGATGCTGTTGTGATGGTGGAGTGATGCTGTAGTGATGGTGGAGTGATGCTGTAGTGATATTGGAGTGATGCTGTAGTGATGCTGTAGTGATGGTGGAGTGATGCTGTAGTGATGGTGGAGTGATGCTGTAGTGATGGTGGAGTGATGCTGTAGTGATGCTGTAGTGATGATGGAGTGATGCTGTAGTGATGCTGTAGTGATGGTGGAGTGATGCTGTAGTGATGGATTGATGCTTTAGTGATGCTGTAGTGATGCTGTAGTGATAGTGGAGTGATGCTGGAGTGATGCTGTAGTGATGCTGTAGTGATGGTGGAGTGATGCTGTAATGATGGTGGAGTGATGCTGTAGTGATGGTGAAGTGATGCTGGAGTGATGCTGTAGTGGTGGTGGAGTGATGATGTAGTGATGGTGGAGTGATGCTGTAGTGATGGTGAAGTGATGCTGGAGTGATGCTGTAGTGGAGGTGGAGTGATGCTGTAGTGATGCTGTAGTGATGGTGGAGTGATGCTGTAGTGATGATGGAGTGATGCTGTAGTGATGCTGTAGTGATGGTGTAGTGATGGTGGAGTGATGCTGTAGTGATGCTGTAGTGATGGTGGAGTGATGCTGTTGTGATGGTGGAGTGATGCTGTTGTGATGGTGGAGTGATGCTGTAGTGATGGTGGAGTGATGCTGTAGTGATGCTGTAGTGATGGTGGAGTGATGCTGTAGTGATGATGGAGTGATGCTGTAGTGATGCTGTAGTGATGCTGTAGTGATGGTGGAGTGATGCTGTAGTGATGGTGGAGTGATGCTGTAGTGATGGTGAAGTGATGCTGTTGTGATGGTGGAGGGATTGTGGAGTGATGCTGTAGTGATGGTGGAGTGATGCTGTAGTGATGCTGTAGTGATGGTGGAGGGATGCTGTAGTGATGGTGTAGTGATGCTGTAGTGATGCTGTAGTGATGCTGTAGTGATGGTGGAGTGATGCTGTAGTGATGCTGTAGTGATGGTGGAGTGATGCTGTTGTGATGGTGGAGTGATGCTGTAGTGATGGTGGAGTGATGCTGTAGTGATATTGGAGTGATGCTGTAGTGATGCTGTAGTGATGGTGGAGTGATGCTGTAGTGATGGTGGAGTGATGCTGTAGTGATGGTGGAGTGATGCTGTAGTGATGCTGTAGTGATGATGGAGTGATGCTGTAGTGATGGTGGAGTGATGCTGTAGTGATGGTGAAGTGATGCTGTTGTGATGGTGGAGGGATTGTGGAGTGATGCTGTAGTGATGGTGGAGTGATGCTGTAGTGATGCTGTAGTGATGGTGGAGTGATGCTGTAGTGATGATGGAGTGATGCTGTAGTGATGCTGTAGTGATGCTGTAGTGATGGTGGAGTGATGCTGTAGTGATGCTGTAGTGATGGTGGAGTGATGCTGTAGTGATGGTGGAGTGATGCTGTAGTGATGGTGAAGTGATGCTGTTGTGATGGTGGAGGGATTGTGGAGTGATGCTGTAGTGATGGTGGAGTGATGCTGTAGTGATGGTGTAGTGATGGTGGAGTGATGCTGTAGTGATGATGGAGTGATGCTGTAGTGATGCTGTAGTGATGCTGTAGTGATGGTGGAGTGATGCTGTAGTGATGCTGTAGTGATGGTGGAGCGATGCTGTAGTGATGGTGGAGTGATGCTGTAGTGATGGTGAAGTGATGCTGGAGTGATGCTGTAGTGGTGGTGGAGTGATGCTGTAGTGATGGCGGAGTGATGCTGTAGTGATGGTGGAGTGATGCTGTAGTGATGGCGGAGTGATGCTGTAGTGATGCTGTAGTGATAGTGGAGTGATGCTGTAGTGATGCTGTAGTGATGGTGGAGTGATGCTGTAGTGATGGTGGAGTGATGCTGTAGTGATGGAGTGATGCTTTAGTGATGGTGGAGTGATGCTGTAGTGATAGTGGAGTGATGCTGGAGTGATGAAGGAGTGATGCTGTAGTGATGCTGTAGTGATGCTGTAGTGATGGTGGAGTGATGCTGTAGTGATGGTGGAGTGATGCTGTAGTGATGGTGAAGTGATGCTGGAGTGATGCTGTAGTGGTGGTGGAGTGATGCTGTAGTGATGGTGGAGTGATGCTGTAGTGATGGCGGAGTGACGCTGTAGTGATGCTGTAGTGATAGTGGAGTGATGCTGTAGTGATGCTGTAGTGATGGTGGAGTGATGCTGTAGTGATGGTGGAGTGATGCTGTAGTGATGGTGGAGTGATGCTGTAGTGATGGTGGAGTGATGCTGTAGTGATGCTGTAGTGATGGCGGAGTGATGGTGGAGTGATGCTGTTGTGATGGTGGAGTGATGCTGTAGTGATGGTGGAGTGATGCTGTAGTGATGGTGGAGTGATGCTGTAGTGATGGTGGAGTGATGCTGTAGTGATGCTGTAGTGATGGTGGAGTGATGCTGTAGTGATGATGGAGTGATGCTGTAGTGATGCTGTAGTGATGGTGGAGTGATGCTGTAGTGATGGTGGAGTGATGCTGTAGTGATGCTGTAGTGATGATGGAGTGATGCTGTAGTGATGCTGTAGTGATGGTGGAGTGATGCTGTAGTGATGGAGTAATGCTTTAGTGATGCTGTAGTGATGCTGTAGTGATAGTGGAGTGATGCTGGAGTGATGATGGAGTGATGCTGTAGTGATGCTGTAGTGATGCTGTAGTGATGGTGGAGTGATGCTGTAGTGATGGTGGAGTGATGCTGTAGTGATGGTGAAGTGATGCTGGAGTGATGCTGTAGTGGTGGTGGAGTGATGCTGTAGTGATGGTGGAGTGATGCTGTAGTGATGGCGGAGTGATGCTGTAGTGATGCTGTAGTGATAGTGGAGTGATGCTGTAGTGATGCTGTAGTGATGGTGGAGTGATGCTGTAGTGATGGTGGAGTGATGCTGTAGTGATGGAGTGATGCTTTAGTGATGCTGTAGTGATAGTGGAGTGATGCTGGAGTGATGATGGAGTGATGCTGTAGTGATGGTGGAGTGATGCTGTAGTGATGGTGGAGTGATGCTGTAGTGATGGTGAAGTGATGCTGGAGTGATGCTGTAGTGGTGGTGGAGTGATGCTGTAGTGATGCTGTAGTGATGCTGTAGTGATGGTGGAGTGATGCTGTAGTGATGGTGGAGTGATGCTGTAGTGATGGTGGAGTGATGCTGGAGTGATGGTGAAGTGAGGCTGTAGTGATGGAGTAATGCTTTAGTGATGCTGTAGTGATGCTGTAGTGATAGTGGAGTGATGCTGGAGTGATGATGGAGTGATGCTGTAGTGATGCTGTAGTGATGCTGTAGTGATCGTGGAGTGATGCTGTAGTGATGGTGGAGTGATGCTGTAGTGATGGTGAAGTGATGCTGGAGTGATGCTGTAGTGGTGGTGGAGTGATGCTGTAGTGATGGTGGAGTGATGCTGTAGTGATGGCGGAGTGATGCTGTAGTGATGCTGTAGTGATAGTGGAGTGATGCTGTAGTGATGGTGAAGTGATGCTGGAGTGATGCTGTAGTGGTGGTGGAGTGATGCTGTAGTGATGGTGGAGTGATGCTGTAGTGATGGCGGAGTGATGCTGTAGTGATGCTGTAGTGATGGTGGAGTGATGCTGTAGTGATGGTGGAGTGATGCTGTAGTGATGGTGAAGTGATGCTGGAGTGATGCTGTAGTGGTGGTGGAGTGATGCTGTAGTGATGGTGGAGTGATGCTGTAGTGATGGCGGAGTGATGCTGTAGTGATGCTGTAGTGATAGTGGAGTGATGCTGTAGTGATGGTGAAGTGATGCTGGAGTGATGCTGTAGTGGTGGTGGAGTGATGCTGTAGTGATGGTGGAGTGATGCTGTAGTGATGGCGGAGTGATGCTGTAGTGATGCTGTAGTGATGGTGGAGTGATGCTGTAGTGATGGTGGAGTGATGCTGTAGTGATGGAGTGATGCTTTAGTGATGCTGTAGTGATAGTGGAGTGATGCTGGAGTGATGATGGAGTGATGCTGTAGTGATGGTGGAGTGATGCTGTAGTGATGGTGGAGTGATGCTGTAGTGATGGTGAAGTGATGCTGGAGTGATGCTGTAGTGGTGGTGGAGTGATGCTGTAGTGATGCTGTAGTGATGGTGGAGTGATGCTGTAGTGATGGTGGAGTGATGCTGTAGTGATGGTGGAGTGATGCTGTAGTGATGGTGGAGTGATGCTGTAGTGATGCTGTAGTGATATTGGAGTGAGCGTGAGCTATTTTTAGCTGTTTGTGTTGTAGATCTGTGGTGTGGAGACAGAGACGCAAAAACCTCATCATCTGTCACACTGACAACCCGAATTACTGCAATATGACAGACAAACCAATTACAGAGCACACTAACACACAGATGTAAACACACACACACACACACACACATACATATACGTAAACACAAACAAGCACACAAACACACGCAGACATAAGTACACAAATACACATACAAATTAATATAAACACAGAAACAGAGAACAGCAAAAGTGTAAGAATGAAAAAGAGCATGATAAAAGTCTCCACAGGACGGCCTCCACGGCAGAGCTCCGCCCAGAGGCTGATGAGTATTTACAGTATATGAATTACGACATGCAAATCGCTGTGAAGTGAGAAAATTTTAACTCTGGTACAAATAAACACTCTTGAATATTTATGACTGTTTGGTGGTCAGTGGGTTTTTTTGGTCTCCATTTTCCTGCATTTGACAGCACAGGAAGAGTTTCCGTATGTCCGAGCGCGTGGTGTAAACGGGTGATTGATACGTGAGCTGATGAGATATCGGTGTGTTAATAGAGCGGAGATAATGCTCTCAGGTACACGAGGTTTCAGTCCAGCTCTCTGTCTGGTTTCATCGACATGGACGACTTCATTAACGCACGTGAACGTTTACTCTCAATCAGTGTTCATCACCGCAACATTGATTATAACGTCGGGTTTCATTTAGCTCCAGAACAGCTCAAACCGCACCATGACTGTACAGTGCATCATCTCCTCTCCACCGCTACGGACTAGAAAACGTCTCCCGTGAATATTAATGTGACAAACACGACCCTGAGAAGCGTTTAGGCCTCCAGTTTCTCGGTCTGAGCGCTGTATGTATTCGACGTTTGAATGCGGGCAAAAACAACTCTTTAGAAGAAAAAGAAAGAAAGAAAGTAAGAACAAGAAATCAAAGATCACCGTTAATTACAGAAATTTCAAGAAATTGTCATGATTCTTTTTTAAATAATCCTAATTTTCAGATAAACATGATTAAATTTTTTTTTTTAAATCATTACAATTCTGAATCTCAGAATAGTCTCAGACAAAAAGTCATCATTTTTAAGGAATGTTCTTATTAGCTGTCGCTTATAATGTTAGTTCCGGTAACAGTGATAAACTCCACTACCCATCAGCCCCAGCACATCACATGACCCTGTCACACGTCCTGCTGATTAATGGCACCTGTTTTGTGTTTGCTTAATCACTAACACTATTTAAGTTCAGGATTCGTGATGTGTTAACGCTGCCGTGGTTCAGCTCGTGAGTGTTTTGCGCCACAGTGCTCTCGCTCTTATACTCGCTCTCGCTCTAATACTCACTCTCGCACTAATACTCACTCTCGCGCTCGCTCCTATTCTCGTTTTGTTCTATAAATGATTCTCGTTTCCACTTCGTTCCTTTTATCAGTAATTTTCATAATAAAGAACCTGCGCTTGCGTTCACCTCCCTTATCATTAGCACATTATTGTGCTTGTTGAGAGTACAAGTTGTACAAGTCACCATTTTGAAAAATATTTATTTATTTATTTATTTATTTATTTATTTTTTATTGTGCTAAGTTATAATTATCATTTTGAAAATAAATATTATTATTGTTAGGAAATAAAAATATATTATTTTGAAATAATAAGCGGCGAGTGGGAAGCTGACTGCAAGACTTTATGGTCAGAAAGAAAGAAAGAAAGAAAGAAAGAAAGAAAGAGGAAGAGAAAAGGAATGAGTGAGTGTGAGAGAAACAGAAATAAAATATAAAGAAGGGGAAAACATTTGAGAAAAGCAGAAAAACAACAGAGTAAAAATGAGAGAGAGAGAGAGAGAAAACAAAGGGAAAAAAGATGCGAAAGAAAGAAGGAAATAGAAAACGTTTTAGATTAAAAAATGTAACAAAAAAAAGAGCAAGAATGATAAAAGTGAGGGAACGAAGGCGAAACATAAAGCAAGTGAGCGCGGAAAAGAGAAAGAACGAGTTGTTTGATTGTATTTTCTTTGCCGTGGTGTTCGGTAATCCAGACTGCAGTGTGATACGGACGAGTCTCGCTCTGGAACCTGGACTTCCTGTTTACAGCTGGTATGAGTGGTTTATCCTGTGAGTGTCACATGACTGGTCACAGCTCGAGCAGAGCAGAGCTTCTGTTCTCTTTATTGTTAAACGTTAATGGAAACGAGACGGTCGGTTCTGGACAGTAACGTGATCACGTGGAGACGTGAAAATATTCAGCACTCGCTCACATGGACCCGAGGGGTTTTAAAGACCAATCAGAGAGTATAACATTACAGTTACACCTGCTTTAATGGTTTACACTGTGGCTATAAAACTGACCCGGAGCTGAAAGGGAGAAATTTACATTTGCCTCTGTTTATTCATTCAGAGGACGCTTTTATCCAAATTACTAATGAGGAAATACGAGCAAAGCGATATATCAAGCGGAGAACAGTACAGGTGGTGCTACAAGATTTTTAACTGAGTTATAGAGAAGCAAAGAGGTGTAAGAGCCGGTGTAGTGCGGATTTTTTGTTTTTAAGGGGTTAGTTAAGTGCTCACGGAAGAGGTGAGTCGTTTCTTTTGAAGATAGTGACGGATTCTGCTGTCCGGATTTGAAGGTTCTGGATAGAGACCTCACGCCTCACTGAGTTGGCACTATACCAGGCGTCAGTCGTTAACCGATCGCAGGTTGCATGAGGGAGCATAAACCTCAAGGAGAGTGTTGAGGTAGGGAGATGCTGCTCCAGACGAGGTCTTGTACGTGAGCGTCAATGCCTTGAATTTGATGCGGGCAGCTGCAGGAAGTCAGTGGAGGGAGATGAAGAGGGATGTGACATGGGTCCTTTTGGGCTGGTTGAACACAAGGCGTCCTGCTGCATTCTGAATCATCTGAAGATAAATAAAGAAATGAAATGAGGCAGGGAAAGAAAGAAAGAAAGAAGAGACAGGAACGAAGGAGAAATATGAAAGAAAGGGGAAAAAAGGAAGAAAGAAGATATGAAAGAAAGGAAACATAAATGTCTCCAGATGCCACGTTATCGTTCTGTAAGATCAAATCATTTGCATGTCCGACGTGACTGGTTGAAGCTGCTGAGCCTAATTTGTGACATCACAACCCAAGCTTTTGCATAGCTCCGCCCGCTACATTTACTTTGATTAGAAGAACATGTGAACGGATTTGATGTAAACGGCTGAATGTGTGGAATCAGAGTGAAGACTCGGTGTAGAGGAAGAAATGTTTAAACATCATGTGTTTGAGTTTAGTTTTATTTTTTTTTAAAGAAGGAATTTAAAAGCTTTGATGTCGTGTAATTGCGTTTTCCACTTTCAGGAAACGTCAGCTTCGAAATGTAGTGATGAAGCACGTGCTCTCTCTGTGTGTGTGTGTGTGTGTGTGTGTGTGTGTGTGTGTGTGTGTGTGTGTGTGTGTCTCAGGGTCTCTAGGGTGCTTAGCCACTTCTGCGCTGGCAAAGAATCAGTGTTCCTTCATGAGCCGCTGCACAACAGAGAGTGAAAATATCTAAAAATAAATAAATTAATTAATTAAATAAAACACATGATATTAAATATACATGAATATTTCTCTTGAAGGGTTTAATTCATTTTAATTCACGTTACTAAAGTTTCTTCTCCTGTGTGTGTGTGTGTGTGTGTGTGTGTGTGTGTGTGTGTGTGTGTGTGTGTGTGTGTGTGTGTGTGTGTGTGTACAGGTATATGGCCATAATTCACCCGCTGAAGCCTCATCTCTCAGCCACGGCCACTAAAGTGGTGATCGTGTGTATCTGGGTGTTGGCCGTGGTGCTGGCGTTCCCGCTCTGCTTCTTCTCCACCGTCAGGAAATTACCCAAGAGGACTCTGTGCTACGTGGCATGGCCTCAACCTGGAGACGACCCCTTCATGTGAGAACCACTTACATCCTGAATTCTGATTGGTCAGAAGATGTTGATTATTTAACATCTTCTTAAGCGGTAGCGCAGGTTTATATTAATGCGCTCGTTCTAATTCCTTGGAATGAATTCAACTCTGCAGATCGTAAACACGTAAAAATGATTACATTCTTGTGAGGAACAGAATTAGTGTTGAACATGTAACAGGGAAGTGTTATTGTGTCATAAAGTGTAACAGCCAATCACATTCCAGTGTGCAAATGCAGCCTAGGCAACATACGTAGAGTAGGTTTTTATTTGATTATTCATAAAGAAAATAGTTTCTCGTGGGTTCTTTGGATAGTTAAGAGTTATTAGCTCTGTGAAGGGGTTCTACTGGGATGACTCTTAGATAGAAGAACCTTTTAGTGCACTCAATGGAACCTTTTTTTTCTCCAAGATTTTTCCAAGAATGTTGTGCTTCTGAGCTTTTTTTTCTGTTTTTTTTGTATGTTTGTTTGTTTGTTTGTTTGATTTTTTTTGGTAGAACCACCACATGAACTGAATAAGTATTCATTATTATATTATAATATTCTTTTCGTATGAGTTAGTCCATTTAAATTTCCAATCGTGAGACTTCTGATCTCAGCCATTCCTTATTATAAATATCAGTTCCTTTTCATCTTATTTTCTAATCACTTGTTTGTTTGTTTGTTTGTTTGTTTTCTTTTCATTTCTTTCTGTGGTTTGGCAGGTACCATATCATCGTGATGTTGCTGGTCTACATGCTGCCTCTAGTGGTGATGGGAATCACATACACCATCATCGGCGTGACTCTGTGGGGAGGAACGATCCCCGGAGACTCGTCAGACAATTATCACGGGCAACTACGCGCCAAGAGGAAGGTCGGTGGATAAACAGCTCCGAAAAAAATATCTGCTTTCAGAGATACTGGTTATTAAAAACACAGTATTATGAAAATGAGCAAAAACAAATATGAACAAAATGTGCAACGAACAATATTTCGAGTGTAGATATGAGGGGATGCTGTTCAAACGGATTTATAATTAATTATCGTTTCTCCAGGTTTTTGGAGTAGGGTGCCAATAATTCTGTTGTTTGAGTACAGCTCATGTGAATAGCTTCGAAAGCTGTGGAATGCATTTTTAGGTTTGTGGTTTGTAGCCATGTCATACTTCCCGAGCGCCACCAGGTAAATCCCGGCTAATCAAAAACGTTCATTAGTGACCAACATAAAAGCTGTGGTCATTTTTGTCTTTCTAGTGAAACTGCATCCCATTGGTGCTTGGACCCAAAAGAGCAATCTACATATTATCAGTTTGACTATTTCCAAATGGAACGACGACTAATCCCAGGATTTGAACGAAGCCCCAGTGAAACTAGCAACACCTGAGTTGTCTTGGAACTGAAGATATTTCCTTCAATCTTCTCTCCATCTGAGAGCCCTTATCTTCTCTTATCTTATCTTCTCCTCCATCTTTAAGTGCTACTGGAGAAATTCATCTACACCTCTCAGACAGCAGAGCACTGTGCAGAGATCTCTCCAACATCAAACTCATCAACCTCCTCATGTTGTGTCTGAAATGAGACTGGCTGATTGTTTTTGGAGTAGCGCGATCCAGGATGAGTCCCTGCCTTCGTTTCTACTCTTTGAAGCCGCACCACGCGACGGTTGTCTCTTTCGAAGTCTGATCTCTTTCAAATGAGAAAAATGTGAGGCAGAGATATCTCATTAGCACCGAGATCTGGTTTTAATTATGCACAAAGAGGTAATTAGCAAATCCTTAAATGGCCATTATCAAGGAGACGGTGGTACACACAATTCTATTGTGATTAAAAATGAATAGAGCCATTAGTCTTCACAGATTCAGGGTTTTTTTTGTTTTGTTTTGTTTTTTTGCGGTTGAATAATTTATTCTCAGTCACTTTAAAACGTTACCAGCTGAATGCTTGTGTCACTTCACATTTTCCACCTTCCTTTCCATCTCTGAAAAACAGCCAGTCATCAGATCGTGACCAACATATCGGGAGCAGGAACTGGACATGAGAACAGGAACCTGTTCCCAAACAGGAAATAAAACAGTGGTACTTGGGATTTTAGAAAAATTGAGAAAAGACAGGGACAGCCACATAGACGATCTTGTTGTCTTGTTTCCTTTTTATCAAAATGACTGACAGAAAGATTTATCAATAAAAGGTTTTAACCTTCATTAACCACAATAAGACAGAATATAACTGCAAACAGTGATCTGCGGGGCCCAAGCACCCTTCACAAATAATGACTAGTTAACTATAAAGAGACCAATCACGAGTTGCAGCTGTTTGACTAAATTAAGCTCCGCCCCCCAATTGATGGGCACATGGCGTCCATTTTCTTCACAAATCTCAGCATGTCTTTGTAATTATAACACAGCTCAAAAATCTTAGGAGTAGTTTGCAAAAGTAGGTTTTGCCTATCATGCAAATTAGCTTGAAATCTATGTGGGTGGAGCCAAGTAGTTCTTGAATGTTTTTGTGGCACGACAGTCAAGCTCATCTGTCTTGCCTGAGTAGAGGAGAAGAGTATTTGGATGGTCTGCGCTTAGGTGCTTGGCCCCCTGAAAAGTTTGAAATGAGATGTAATTAAACGGATTTGAAGTTTTGTCCGGGTTTTTTTTTTTTTTTGTCAGGGAAAAGTTCTTTTTTCTAATGTCAGGAACATAAATCAAATGTAGCACCACCTTTACCTCTGAGCGAAGTGAACTTCGACTCTGCAGGCACTCGATCATTTCGTATTCAAATCCCAACACAGCTTCCTGCAGACAGAAGCTAAGATGAGATTGATGCACTTGTCGATGCTTTAGCCGTGGCTTCTGAACGCACCACGAGAAGAAAGAAAACATCGAAAGAAGCCAAAACATTTAGCCGTCTCTCGATTTCATTACTCGGAAGCGAGCGTACTGCTCCACTGCCTTCTCCTGTTTCCCTGTCAGTATGGAAGCGGGAGTCGACGTGTCACATTGATGAACCCATTCAAAACACTTTGCATTCAGGGACACAGTCAGCATCTCATCCTGGATATTGTCTGGTTTTATTGCTTTTCCACCACACACACACACACACACACACACACACACACACACACACACAAACACACACACACATAGCTCTTAAAAAGAAGAAAGAAATCACTAAGAGGTCTCTGCATATCATCCCTCCCTGATCAGCGGCTGTCACTCACGGCGCTCCCACTCGATAAAGTAATGTCGCTCATTACACACGCTGGAATCACCTGAGATCTTCTCTACAGTCCCCAACCCACTGCCATGTTCCTTCCTTTCCTCTATTACAGGTTACTTAGGAACTCTGTGTTTGTGTGTGTGTGTGTGTGTGTGTGTGTGTGTGTGTGTGTGTGTGTGTGTGTGTGTGTGTGTGGAGAAGCAGACAGGTCTCAGACTTGCTGAATGCTTTCCACTTTAGAGGATAATTAAGAAGATGTGAAAGCAGGAACATGTTCTACCTCCGAAGTGGTTCTTAATCACACGAGGAGATGAGTTCCGTCTGAAGTGCAGCTCG
>CM042569.1:1787657-1922657 GCA_023630585.1 Cranoglanis bouderius
GATACTATATAATATAATACAATATGTTAATATACAATACGATACAATATGATAAAATACGATGCGATACAATATGATAGGATATAATACAATACGATGTGATATGATACAATACGATACAATATGACATGATGTGATACGATACAATGCGATATGATATGATACGATGTGATAGAATATGACGCGATATGATACGATATGACACAACATGATGCGATACAGTTCGATATGATACAATTCGATACAATACAATATATGATACAATATGATAGGATACAATACAATGCGATATGATACGATATGACAACACGATACGATACAGTTCGATACGATACAATACATTGCGATACAATTCAATATGATACAATACAATGTGCTAGAATATGACGCGATATGATACGATATGACAACACGATACGATACAGTTCGATACGATACAATACATTGCGATACAATTCAATATGATACAATACAATGTGCTAGAATATGACGCGATATGATACGATATGACAACACGATACGATATAGTTCGATACGATACAATATGACACGATACGATACAATACGATGTGCTAGATTATGACGCAATATGACATGATACGATACGATATGATATGATAGGATACAACGGCAGGTTTAATTATCCAGACAGCTACAAGGTTTTACTGTGGCATTAAAACGTGACCTTAGTACCCGCAAACTAATCTACGCATCATTTCCTCAAATGCTATTTTCCAGCACAATGCTTATGTTGCTAAAAACAAAGCAGGGAAATGTCACGTCCTAGAGGTACGTTATGAAAAATGTAACCCGACATCAAAAGAATCATTTATTTACCACCTTTTTCATCAAAGTTCTTTTAGAATTTATAAAAAAAAATAAAATAAAAATAAAAAAAAACTCGAAGAAGGAGGAATGGTAGTGTTGGGGGGGAAAAAGGAAGATTTTCAAAAAGTATCAATGGCCGGATTTGTAATCTAAGAGCCGTGGTATGGAACAATCCGCCTCCCACAGAGCTCTGTCTCCTCTGGGATCACCAGCAGACCAGAACCGGAGAACATTAGCGCCGTGGTGAGGAAAATCTCCGCGAGATAACGGCTTTAAACGTGAGGAGGAGGAGTTGGTAATAAAGTGGAGGTGACGCAGGCAGACAGTAGACCTGATGGAGAGAGACTATAACGTGTGAATATTGTAGCAGCTGGATGTTGAATGTTGAATACGTTTCCATTTATTAAGGTTTTGCCGGATATTGCGGTGAAGAGAAGAGTTACAGGGTTTCAGGATTCATCAGACTGAGGACAGATGCGAGTACCAAACACGAAAGAGTACTTAAAGCAAAAGTAATAATAATAATAATAATAATAATAATAATAATAATAATCAAATTGTATGATGTTTCACTTACACCAAACGTATGATGGAATTTGGATTTATGAAGCTAATGTGACATTTGTTTTTTTTTTAAAGTCTGTTGCAAATAAAATCTCCATGATTACACGCCAAGATCTGTATACGCTTGCTTCCAAAACATCATCTTCCTACATTCCTTCACTCGGTATGCTTCAGTAGGCTGTTTATCCTGGTCAGGGTTGTGGTGGATGCATATGTGATGAAGAAGAGAGGACCAAGACCTGAACCTTGACGAACTCCTTTAATCACAGGACGGTAGACGTTTTATCAGATACTTCATAAAGAGGTGTCTTGCAGAGTGCTAAGACATAAACCATACGTGAGCAGTGGCTGACAATGAGCTGGAAAAGAAATGCAGGAGAAAGATGACACGACTCTGTCTGAGTTAAGAGCTCGTGAAAAGAACAGTTCATTAGTGACCCTTACACAAGCCGTCTCAATGCCGTCGTAGTGGATAGAAAGCAGACTCCGAGAGGCTATTAGTGCAGAGAGGGATCTATCGTCGAGTGGACACGGCACTTCAAAGCGGTTCGGGAAGAACAGAAAAGAGTTTATAGTTTGAGATGTCAAAAAAAAAAAAAAACCCTCAAGGCCAGGTTTATTAAGAATTGGTATGAGTAGAAGTTTTAAGAGGCAGAGGAACAGAACTTGACTGCTGATGGAGTGAGACATGGGATCTCGGTGAGGTGGGCTGGAGCGGGATAAATCCTGAGCAGGGATTAGATTTAGGAATAGAGATTCTGAGTAAAGCGGAGACGAGGGGACGGAGGTGAAATGTTGGTCGATTGCAGATTTTATCATCGATGAAATGGAGCTCAAAACAGCAGCTAGATGTGGTGTAATGTGTTCAATTATACCAGTGAAGACGGTTTTACGTGGTTTCACCATGACGGAGCCAAAAAAAAAAGTAGTGTGTTAGCATTTGGTGTATTTATACAAAGGGTCATATTAGGACAGTTTTCTTACATTACGTGTAGACTGATTAAACGGACCACTTTCTGCTTCCGAATTGTTCCTGAACAACACAGAAGCTTCGGTTTGTGAAAACACCTTTCGTTCTGTTCATGAACTGTTCACAAACCTTGCTGTGCTGTTCGTAAACTGTTCATTAACTACAGCACATTTTGCTTGTGAACAGCTTATGAACAACTAAGCAGCATCTCTTTGTGAGACAGTTCGTAAACGGCACAGCAGCCCCTGTTCGTGAACAGTTCGTGAAATGCACGGTGCCTTCGGCTTATGAACAGTTCGTGAACGGCCTACGAACAGAACGGTACGTTTTGCTTATGAAGAGTTTATAAACACATGAAGAGCACAGCAGCTTCCGTCTGTGGAGCGTTTATGAACAGGACAGTACCTTCTGCTTCTGAACCGTTCATGAACACCACTTCACCTTCAAAGGCCTAATTGGGAAGGAAGCGATGTGTGACTGGATGTTTGTTTAATAAGTATTCAGCACATAGACAGGCTGTTAAATTCTCACCAACACACGAGAGACAAATATAACATCAGGCTAACATTTGTTGTAATATAAACAAACTAGCAGTGTTATTATAACCATTAAGTGCTTTTTTTTTTTTCCTGAGCTGTCGTCCATCAGGACACTAACATTTTTTTCCAGTCCCAATAGTTTATCTTGATGCATTGACATTCGGTGGATGTTGTATTTTATACCAAAGCACACTCAGATACAGGATATTTCCCCGTTCCTGATAAGAGAACAGAGAGAGCTGTAGCTCAGGTTACGCTCGCTGATTTTAGGGAATTGCAGGAGCAGATTGTGGGAATCAGCAGAGCAATAAAGACTCAGGCAGCGATGCGCAAACCGAGGATGCTGGGTAATACACGGTGATGGACGGTCTTGATAAGGAGCTGAATTTAAGAGAGTCTGGATGTTGGGACAGGAAGCAGGTAATCACTGGGGTAAAAATGTGGCTGGTGCAAGTGTTAAACTCTCTGCTCAGTCAAACTGAGTGGATTGATATTGGTTTCATTTATCAAAAATAAAAAAGTGCCATGTAAGTAGAGGTGAGACGGACGCAATTGCAGTTGAAGGTGTTTTATTTAAAGAGCAGGCAGACAGACGAATCCAGTACCATCAGGCCAACATACAGGCTAGGGTCGGGCGATGAACAAACAGAAGAAACAAGGCAGAAGATGAAAACGAGGAAACTAGAAGAAGTCACGCAATCCTAATTAGCGAACACGGAAACAAGAGGTTTAGTAAAGGCAGGCGGGTAAACACTGAACAAGGAAAAGAAACACGAAGGTATAAATACATACGCAAATCAAGGGGCAAACTGAAAACAGGTGCGAGTAATCAGGAAACACATCCAGGGAGACAAATGGAGGAACTGCTAATTATTATAAGTAGCACTCACATGGAATTTTTGCCTTCTTACTGTTGCTTAGTGCACGTCATAAAAATACGGGCTTTTTAAAATATTTCTAGTTATCAGTGTTAGAACCTGCTGTAAACTCTTCCTGCTTTGTGGCGGCCATTTTTCATGCTGTTTATGGTTATTTCATGACTTTTAGAAACAAATCGCATCAGCGTTTTCCTGCTAAGAACAAACATGTCCTCGGTCTTCCATTTCTATTGACTCTGTCTTTACTGTCCATCAGAATTTATAAGGATTATTGGTGGGAAAAAAGACGAATTCTTGGTCTAATTGATGTATATAAGGTTTAAGCTGTGCAGCTGATCGGACTGATGATGTGTTCAGGAAATGAGTTGTTGTTGTTCTTTTAAATCACACTCAGGTTGATTTAAGTGAATCTGTTTCCTCCAGGTGGTGAAGATGATGATCATCGTAGTCGTGACCTTCGCCATCTGTTGGCTGCCGTATCACATCTACTTCCTGATCACGGGCCTGAACAAGGCGCTGGCTAAGAAGAAGTCCATCCAGCAGGTCTACCTGTCAGTCATGTGGCTGGCCATGAGCTCCACCATGTACAACCCCATCATCTACTGCTGCCTTAACAGCAGGTACAGAGCGTCATGAGTTCTTACTGTAAATACGTACACTATTAAGAGAACCGGATGGTGCGGGCTGGCTGTAGCTGCTTAAAATGTGTACAATTGAAACAGTAGATGCATGGATTCATTAAAGTTGATTGGATTAAAATAAAAAATAGAGGTTTAAGGTTTGCCCAAGAACCTACTAAACAAATATGTCCACCAGCCACTGGTCCACCAGCTAGCCACTGGTTAGCTAACTGCGAGTGAACTAGCTCAGACTACAGTAGTCCCAGGTGGACACGAGTCTCAATTTGCATCACCACTGATTTCGGAGTGTTTCAAAATGCAATGTTAGCATGACAAACAGCAGTTGTTCAACTTTGGCTGAGTAACTAACTAACTTTAATTTCCTAGCTAGCTTAGCACACAGGTTTACTGGATAAAAGTTTCCAGGCTTGTGTCAGACCACGGGCTGATGAAATAAACCGCAACCACAAAATATGAGAAGAACCAAGAACCAGCAAAAAGGTTTAGAAATGCTTCTCAATGACAGCTGAGTAAAAAGGAGTAAATAAACACACTGGCTAATGAGACGTAATTAATAATGATTAATAATGAGGAGCCGGTGAGATCAGTGATCAGAGCTGATTCAGTGAGCAAATCAGGAAGCTGAACAGGAAGTGGCACAGAGTCGGCGCAGACGTGACGTCTTTCCCATTTAGATAAACTGATAAATAAATGGATGCACTTTATTGACCCCAAGGACAAACACTGGCACACGTAATAAACACTCATATAAAATCACTGATAATGGATGTCTAAGTGCAGCTGTTGCATCAATAAATGTCTAAAATACGTAACGGTCGCACCACAGGAAGTGATGATGTTCAGATGAGACGGAAAATCTTCCCATAGCTGTTCTTTTTTTCTTTAACTTTCCAACACTGGAGCAAGACAGAAAAAAATAGGTCCAGTTATGTTCCACTTTCCTGAAGGTTTTATGGTATCCATATGCTATCAGTTAGCAAATGTGTAACAATTCATATTCAAAGGGAATTTTTAAAGAAACTTACAAATGTTAGCATTAGGGGTGGGGTTAGGACATTGTATCTTTTCTAACTATACTCATACAAAGGTGAACAAATGCAACAGAAGTACTAGAATGTAAGGTTTAGCCCATTTTTTATCCGTTTCTATGGCAATATGGGAGACGCCTGAATACGATTGTTTTTCAGCTTAAAATTCAGCAGTTCACTGAACGGGAAAGGACATGGGTTGCTTCCAGTTCATGATGAATTTATCTAGGTGACCTCTGAAAAAACAAAATGCCATCCTGTCTATTGCCGTCCTCTGTTTTTGTGGTAAAACGGATTTATTCTTGCTAAGACTTTCACGGTAGCTACTCTTCTCGTAAAATAATCACTTACTTCCCGCGCCACTCCATCGTTTCGGCTCTTCTCGCCCCCAGGTTCCGAGCGGGTTTTAAGCGAGCGTTACGCTGGTGTCCGTTCGTTCGCCTGTCCAGTTACGACGATCTGGAGCTGAGGGCTACGCGCATGCAGGCGACCCGCCAGAGCAGCATGTGCATGCTGTCACGTGCGGAAACCACCATGATGGTCGTGAGCGACTCCACAGAGGGCTCCACCAAACGCAAGAGCCTCCTCAACCACCACCTCCACCACAACCACAACGGCTGCTCTCACTCCACCAAGAGAGCCACGACGTACACACCCAGCAACCCTCACGACGACTTCTGCTGACGACCAGTGCCGATCCGTAAGATTTCTTAACAAGCCTTTGATCCGATCCATCAGATTCGGCCTTATTGTCGTTTAGCTTAAACATCAAGACTGAAAGATATTCATGGAATCTTGTAAAGTTACGAACTATTACTATTTACATTAGCGTGAAACTAGCAACAAAACTGATGTAGTTTGGTAGAATCCGTGCAAGCGCTCATGCGACTGGGTTGATTAGATGGAGAACAGAGGTTTTGTGTAATGTAATCAGACAAAATTGTTACAATTCTGTGTGAGATCCTGTTTGGTCCACGAGGTACAGCACTGATCTCCCTGGACTTTTTAAAACAAATTATTTTCATTTCTGTTCATTTTCATTTCCATCACTGGAGGCCAAAAAAACATCAAGTTTCATTATATCACTAATGGGGGGGGGGGTCCATATTTCTTCATTCGCCTGCTGCCCTTGTGGATTTCAGGGTTTTTGTCATTGTTACAAGAAGGGAAGCTAAATCTCCGTAGGCTTGTTATCTCGGCCCAGTGTTGTTCCAGAATCTTCCAGCCCTAACAGCTATTTGCTCTGATAACTCCTGCTTTTTCCACGGGACAAAAGAAAGAGACGAGGGCTGCATTTCCCAAAAGATAATCGTTAAATATTAGAGCGAGGCTCCCGAGTGGCTCAACAGAAAATCCTTCACATTAAAGGTAGAGTGAGTACCTCATTGAACTCTCTCTCTCTCTCTCTCTCTCTCTCTCTCTTGTACACGTTTGTCAAAATAAGGCTCAAATATTTGGATGCAGGGAAACGGCTGAGTAAAGGCATCTTTTAATATGAGATTAAAATTATTAAATGTATTAATTAAAGTAACAGGAAGTCACTGGGGATTCGGCCTTGCTGGGTGTGTTATTCCTCTGTGAGTTTTTAAAGGGTTAAAGATGGCGGATGTTTTACGTGGATTCTGACTCGCCTAAGAAGTTAATTATTTTTTACTTAAAATAAAAAAAAATTTCATTAAAAAAAGCATTTTTTAAAATTTCTATTTAAATGCTTTTTATGTTAAAATAATATTTAAACTAAAGAAACTATTACAGAATTTTTTTTTAGTTTATTTTATTTTATTTTTTTTTAAATTATTATTATTATTCATTTTCACCCCTAGTTTGAATATTCTGGAAGACAGTGAGATAAATAAATAAATAAATAAATAATAACAAACTGTCTAAGAGGAGTTAAACAAATTTAAAAACAGCGAATTGTGTAAAATGTTAGTGTTTAAAACTGTAAAATCCGACGTTAAATCTGCAGTTTATTCAGAATATTTACAAAACACACTCCGAGACTTATTATACTAAGGGGCAAATGGAACGCTCCGGCAAAACGCTGGACTTCCGACCAGATTTGACTTAAAATTAAAACTAAAATCGCTCCTAAATCCTGTGCACTCATTTTTTTTTCCTATGAATTAAATTTAGAGTTGCTGTGTTTTTTCTTTCCTCGTTTCTTCATGGTTTAGATTTCTATACTATAATGTACATGTCCTGACACTCCTTCGCTTCCGCGGCATCGTTTCATATTGTAGCCGTTTAAGATTCGGTGTCAGAGGGCACCGAACATGATCACGTGATCCACAGCCGCGCGGACGCTCGGCCTTCGTGTACGACCTGATACTCTCGGGACGATGCTTTATTTCACGTTATTTTGCCGTCGCGGAAAACAGACCAACAAAGAAACAAACAAACAAACAAAAAAAAAAACGATACGATGAATTTTGACGGCGAGTTTGGAGCTTTTGGGGATTTTTTAATTTTATTTCATCTTTTTTTTTTTTTTTATCGTAAACCTTTTATTTCGATTTGGATCGAAAGAAAATTATTTTCTCTCTTTAAATAGACATTTAAAAGACAGGGTTTTTTAAAAAATATATATTTAAGCAGATCGTACTAAATTACTTAAGACGACACGTTACACTTTACACCTTACAATTCCAATGTGTTTCACAACAAACCAACTCATATAAAAATGATTCAAATAATTAAGGTTATAGTGCTGAAGTTATTAGTAGTCATAATGTTTTATAACGTTTTACTTAAGCATAGTGTTCGTAGGGCTACATATCAGCTACACAAGCGTCACATGACTGTTTTACTTTACTTTAAAACATCATAATGACCCTTAGATGAACTGAGTTATGTTGTATTATTTGTAAGATATTTATAAGATATGGCACCTTATGTCAGTTGGCTTAGGCGTTATGTCAGATTATATCGGCTGATGTCTGTTGGAATAATTCTTTATATATGTTTATGCATGTTTACGTCAGGTGTCGCTTAGGAAAGCTAATGTAGGTGTTATGTAGCCTTATGAACACAGCCCTTAAGTAATGCGCTAAACTTTTATTTCCAATTTAATGTATTGAATTATACGGATTAGAGCAGCCTGGTTTGAACTTATTCATTTTTCAGTAGTGTGGGTCGAGGTTGTGATTAATGGCACGTGCACACACACACACACACACACACACACACACACACACACACACACACACACACACACACACACACACACAAAATTACATTTCAGCACCGCTGACACAAGCAGAATACTAAAATGTGGGTTTTATTCGCTTCTTTTAAATGCCCTAATGGATGCAGTTAAGCCCTAAGCTGAATGCATGCACACACACACACACACACACACACACACACACACACACACACACACACACACACATACACACACACACTGAAATCCAGGAGTCTTAGCGAGCTCATATCTGAGCACACTGAGAATTCAAGTGTAATGGATTTTTATTTTTATTTTTTTTACGGATGACAGATATCCACCTGTGGCCTCCACACGCACACACACACACACACACACACACACACACACACACACACACAAACACACACACACACACACACACACACACGACTGGCAAAGCAGACATATTAGATAAATACTGTATATAGGTTTTGTACATGTACAGCAAATGTTCATAACGCTTCTCGATGTACATGTTGCTTATAATTTAATGTAAATATAAGGTGTAGGACTGCGACTGCAGGGACCAAATATCACAGCCAACACTTTTCCATTCACACGTACGCTATAGAGTGATGAGACAGAACATGGCGTGGATGCATTAGCCACGGACAAACGTTCCGCATTAAACCCTTTAAAACCTTTACGTTACATTTGCATTACTTTTTTTAATTTTTTATTTAAAGATTAACGAAATGACGATTAAATTATTATTCTCTTTATCGAATGCCTTTGTGCTGTACCTCACTCTCCTTGGTTTTTATTGTAAAACCTCCACCATGTCTCATGGCACTTTATCCCACATGTGAATGTAATCTGAATAACAATCATACTTTCTCGACACTTATATGTATATATATATATACATAATGTCTGATCCCATTGCTTTGAGTTTGTGTTCGGAAATGCTGCACTTTTTCTCTGTAAATAACGCTCAGACATGTTGAAAGTATTAGCCACGACATGATTGTAGCGCATGTGTATAACATGTCAATTCTGTTACTCATAGAAATTAAAGTGTTAACAAAATCGTGGATTTATAAAACCGCGTCAAGAGAGAATTTTTTATTCTTAAAGGAGCCGTATGTGATTTAAAAAAATAAATAAATAAATTTTATAAGCGCCCTCTGCTGTCTCCTTCGACCCAATTATACCTGAGTAAATCTGCATCATTAGTCACCCTTTGAGGGAAAAAAAAAAAAAGAGGCGGAGCTCTGATCAGCTAAGGATGTGGGTGGGGCTAATTTCAGGGCCAGAAAAATGTACACTACAAAGATATGTAAAGATCATCTCTATCGGTAAACCCTTAAGAGTTCTATAGCAGAATTTACCTGTCAGAAAACATTTCCCTAGCATCTCTTATGAGTCCAGCATTCATGCATTTATAACATGTTATAAAGCATGCATAATACCTTTATAACACCTGACATACTGTAAATCTACAGTGGTGCCACACAAGTCCTAAAAATAGATAAAGGGAACCCGATTAAACAAATGAGACAATAATATTATATTTGGTCATTTATTTATTGAGGAAAATGATCCAATATTACATCTCTGTGAGGGCAAAAGTATGTGAACCTGTGCTTTCAGTATCTGGTGTGACCCCCTTGTGCAGCAATAACTGCAGCTAAACGTTAGCGGTGACTGTTGATCAGTCCTGCACGTCGGCTCGGAGGAGTTTTAGCCCGTTCCTCAGTACAGAACAGCTTCAACTCTGGGATGTTGGTGGGTTTCCTCACATGAACTGCTTGCTTCAGGTCCTTCCACAACATTTCTATTGGATTAAGGTCAGGACTTTGACTTGTCCATTCCAAAACATTAACTTTATTCTTCTTTAACCATTCTTTGGTAGAACAGCTTGTGTGCTTAGGGTCGTTGCTGCATGACCCACTTTCTCTTCAGATTCAGATCATGGACAGATGTCCTGACATTTTCCTTTAGAATTCGCTGGGATACTTCAGAATTAATTGTTCCATCAATGATGGCAAGCCGTCCTGCCCAGATGTAGCAAAACAGGCCCAAACCATGATACTACCACCACCATGTTTTACAGATGGAATAAGGTTCTTATGCTGGAATGCAGTTTTCCTTTCTCCAAACATAACGCTTATCATTTAAACCAAAAATTCTGTTTTGGTCTCATCCATCCACAAAACATTTCCCACAGTCTTCTGGCTTGTCCATGTGATCTTTAGCAAACTGCAGAGCGGCAGCAATGTTTTTTTTGGAGAGCAGTGACTTTCTCCTTGCAACCCTGCCATGCACACCATTATTGTTTAGTGTTCTCCTCATTTTGGACTCATGAACATTAACATCAGTGAGAGACGCCTTTAGCTGCTTCGAAGTTACCCTGGGTTCCTTTGTGGCCTCGTGGACTATTACACCTCTTGCTCTTGGAGTGATCTTTGTTGGTCTCCACTCCTGGGGAGGGTAACGGTGGTCTTAAATTTCCTCCATTTGTACACAATCTGTCTGACTGTGGATTGGTGGAGTCCAAAATCTTTAGAGATGGTTTTGTAACCATTTCCAGCCTGATGAGCATCAACAACTCTTTTTCTGAGGTCCTCAGAAATCTCCTTTGTTAGCGCCATGATACACTTCACAGACATGTGCTGTGAAGATCAGACTTTGACACATCCCTGTTCTTTAAATAAAACGGGGCGCTCATTCACACCTGATGGTCGTCCCATTGATTGAAAACACCTGACTCTAATTTCACCTTCAAATGAACTGCTAATCCTAGAGGTTCACATACTTTCACACTCACAGAGATGTAATACTGGATCATTTTCCTCAATAAATAAATGACCAAGTATAATATTTTTGTCTCATTTGTTAAATTGGGTTCTCTTTGTCTACTGTTAGGACTCTCGTGAAAATCTGATGATGTTTTAAGGTCATATTTATGCAGATAAGTCTTTATACAGTCTTACTGTATGCAAGTAACTATATAACTATAAATACTTATGAATATTTATAGACAGTTCTATCAGACGTTACAAGGCTCCAAGTGAGGTTAGCTTTTTTTAATGTCCTTTAAATGAGAATGAAATTTCTTTTCAATACCTTATGAAGCAATATGAGATTTGTTTATATGCTTTAAGTGGCTTTATAGAGTGTTATCTTCTTCTTCTTTTCCTTTCGGCTGTTCCCTTCAGGGGTCGCCACAGCGAATCATCTGCCTCCATCTTGCCCTATCCCCTGCATCCTCTTCTCTCAGACCGACTACCTTCATGTCCTCCTTCACTACATCCATAAACCTCCTCTATAGAGTTTATAGAGTGTTATGCAGGTATTTATAACTAATTTATACAGGCATTATAAAGTGTTATAAGGACAGATTAACTGGTTGCTGAGATTGCAAGAAAAAGTTTCATAACGTTATAAATGAATTTATAATACATTATGAATGCTGGATTCACAAAAAGGTGTTATGAATACTGTACTTTAATTAGGCCAGAACTCTTTTCTAAAGGTGGAGGTTGCTGCCTGGCTCCATGTTTGTGTTTTGTTCATGTATTCATGTATTCAGTCATTTTTTTTATTTATTTGTTTATGATTGTAGCTTGTCCTCGTTTTTTTTTTTTTTTTTTTGTTAGTTTTGGTGTGCAAACTTCACCCGTCCTTCCATCGTGATAAAACGTCCTCAGGAGCTCGTCTGAAAAACACCAGCTTTAGAACTTTTAAGGGTTGTAGCTTTAGGAAACTGAGCTGGAATAAATCTGTGATGCAGTTTGGGGCGTTTCGGAAACCTGGGTCAAGAAAAGTTTAAAGCATTCCAGCACTGTGCTTTATTTGTGCCAGACTCCAGGGTGAGTCGGTTGCGTTATTACCTCCTCATGAACTTTGGATCAGTCCAGCAGCGCTCAACGTCAGGCTTCAGGTCATAGCTTTATTAGATGGGACGTGACGTATCTCACGCAGGCTTCGGTTTTATTTTATTTTATTTTATTTTATCTAGTTCTCTCTAATGCTCGATTTTAACATGTCCTCTGTTATCCGGTGGTGAAACGACCATGTGCCAAAATTTTTTTTTTTTTTCTACAGATGTTCATATGATGTTTTAATGCCTCACAGCTTTGATTATGTTAATACATGAATAAAAAAATAAAAAAAACAACAGGCCACTGTTATCGTGCCTAATAAAGACTCATTAAATAAAAAAAAGTCAATTATATTTGACTGTGTAAGAACAAAAATACCTCGCGCTCGTGTTTCTGTATAATACAATGGAGTACCGGAGTCATTCATTTAAAATACCGCTAATTAGTCTTATTGTGAAGAACTCGTTTAAAGACGTGATTGAACTACCGTGACTTTTTAAAATGTTTTTTTTTGTTTTTTTTTTCTCGTGCAGTGACGTAAAACAAGTTCTCATCCTGTCTAGCACAGAGTAATACCGTGCATTATGTCTCTTTTATATGAAGAATAAATTGGATTGCTCTTGCAGAATGTAAACTGCAAGAGAATCAGTTTAGACATTTAGATTTATGGTTTATGGAGTTGTCAGTTATATGATGTGTCATTGAAATAAAATGTATTTCAAAAATATGACATTTGCTTTGTTTTGATTCTTTTTCGTTCACTCAAAACCACGCTGAAGCTGAACCTGAGCCCACGGAGCCGTTATTATGATTACAGTTATGCTTTATAATGTGTTATGCAGGTAGGTATAACTACTTATGAGCGTTTATACAACTTGACGTAGGCGTTATAATGCTTTATGTGAAGTCATAGGGTTTTATAAAGTGTTACACAGGTCAATTATTACTACTCATGGGCGTTTGTACAGACCTATCAGGCATTATACAGTGTTAGACAGGTCACCCTGACTACTTGTGAGCATTTATACCGACTTGGGTCAGGCATTATAAGACTTTATAAAGTGTTATGCCTGTAACTATAACTACTTGAGCATTTATACAGACTTCTCTCAGACATTATAAGGCTTAATATGTGTTAGACAGGTTATCATAACTACTTATGAGCATTTATACAGACTTGACAGGTATTATAAGGCTATATATTGTGTTAGGCAGGTCATTATAACAACATTAGCATTTATACAGACTTATCAGGCATTATAAGGAGGTAATGATAACTACTTCATAGCATTTATACAGTCTTGTCAGGCATTATAAGGCTTAATAAGTGTTAGACAGGTAATGATAACTACTTAATAGCATTTATACAGACTTATCAGGCATTATAAGGCTATATATTGTGTTAGGCTGGTCATTATAACAACATTAGCATTTATACAGACTTATCAGGCATTATAAGGCTTAATAAGCATTAGACAGGTAGTGATTACTCAACAGCATTTATACAGACTTGTCAGGCATTATAAGGCTTAATAAGTGTTAGGCAGGTCATTATAACAACTTTAGCATTCATACTCACTTTTGTCAGGCATCGTAAGGTGTTATAGAGTGTTATCCTCGTCATTATAACTACTCATGACCATTCATACTGACTTTTGTAAGGCATTATAATGCTTTATAAACTGTTATGCAGGTAAGTACTCGTGAGTATTAACACAAGCACTTTAAGGTGTTATAAGGAAAGATTCAATTGTTTCCTGGGGATGTTAAAATATGCACGTCATGTATCATGCTATAAAGGCTCTTATAATGCATTATGAATGTTGGATTCATGCACAAAGACAGTTATGAAGGTTTTAAGTAGGTCAGATGTTTTGAGAGCGAGAGTCTTTTTTTTTTTCTGAAGGTGTAGGCTGCCGATTGGCTCCACTCACCATATGTGAGTTTAATGAAATTCACTGAAAGCTTCGAGTTGAGACTAATCCCTGTACTCTGGGGATGAGTGTGTTTACTGTGTCTGAGCCACACAGCTCTCTAAATTCCCACACATCAAAGTAAGTAGGGTTTTTTTTGGGGGTTTTTTGTGATTGAACAAATTTTTTACTTTCAGTAGAGTGAACATCACGTACACACACACACACACACACACACACACACACACACACACACACACACACACACACACACACACAGTTAAATAAGTTGAATTAGATTTTTTAAAAGGTTTTTGTTCTGATTAATATCATATTATTTTAAGATAGCAGTCATTATTTTGAGTTATTATCTCATAATTTCTAGTCACTTATCTTTGACATATTATCTTGTATTTTTGATGTAATAACTCATTTCAGCTCGTTATCTTGTTATTCCGAGATATCTTGATTTCATCGTTTCAAGCTACAGTGTCATTATTCTGACCTAATATCTCATTATTTGAAGCCCACGTGTTAATATCGTGTTATTCTGACTCGTTATTTCAAGAGATGTCATTATTCTGACTTAATATCTTGTTAATATCAAGATAGTAATAATGAGTTACTAAATCAAAATAACAACATGCTATCTTGAAGTAATGAGATATTACGTCAAAATAAAAACGTACCTTGAAATAAGTTTTTAATCAGAATAACAAGACGATATATTGAAATAACGAGATAGTAACTTGAAATAACATATTTTTGGTGTGTGAAAATAACGAGATATTAAGTGAAAACAACAACATATTATGTAGGTATTATCTCATTACTTCAAAATGTCTTGTTATTAAGTCAAACGAACAAGATTTTGATTCAGAATAACAGCATAATGTCTTGAAATAATGAGATGAAACCCTTAATTATCAAGTGAGCTCTTAAAGAGTTCTTGAAGAATCTTGAAGAAAAGGGTTCTTTAAGGGTTCTTTAAGGGCTCATTGGATAATTAAGGGTTCTCAGCTTCCTAAAAGAAACCGTTTCTGATAAGACACACTGTGTTGAACCTGAGACGACGAATGAAGAACGTTGCTGGTTACATTAAACTTCATAGGACTGCTGTAATGATTAATAAACTTCATGTATATTTGGGCAGACGTGGTTTAATCCTTAGAGCTTTTTGGAGAATTTACATGAAAATCCTTTCATTTTTTTGTTTTTTTTGTTTTTCATTTGCTGACCTGGCTATTTTATGTGTGTGTGTGTTTTTTTTTTTTCTTTGTTTGTTTGTTTTTTAATCGTTTTAAGTTTAATATTTCTTATGCAATGTTATTTCTTACGATTTGGTCAAGTAAGTGTTTTTAAATGTGCTTTAAAATCATAACACTTACTTTTGTGACTGAACTGGAAGACAATCAGAATAAAATCCCGAAAACGTTTCATAATCTGCTTGTTTCATTAAAAACTCTAACATTGAGAGAATAATACCCGAGTAAAGATTTATCCTCTTGAAGAGCGTACCAAATCGCGTCCTTTGCAAAGCAGGTCATTATGAAACATCATTAGCGACTCCGTACATGTCTCAGCTCCTGGAGTCGTCTCCGAAATGGTCTCCTAATCAGAGAAGCAAGCTCTGCACTTTCCACCTCATTACTTATCTCCGCGACCGCGGGCCTGCGGTGGCATTTTTATCACTCTCTTTTCACAGTTTTTCAATAATTCGCTACAATTTGACTGTTTAATGACTTCGCGCTGAAGAAGCGTAATGACACGACACAGAGGAACAGCAAACCTATTAACGTCACTACACAACATGTTCGAGTCCTGAAGGTACGTCAAGGTAAGCTTGCTGAAAATTTCCAATAAAATAAACAGAATGGCTTGAGAGAGGTCAGTGAGTTGCATTGCGGCCTGTGTGTCGAAAACCCGATTCGTTCCTCCTTCATTTGTATCCATACTGATGAGATTTGGTTGAAGCTGGAGTACTCCTGAAGCTGGAGTACTAGAAGAAGAAAAAAATTAAATAACCGAAAATTAAAATAGAGAAATAATTATATATGTGCACATCAACGAATCAGATTCTAGGGTTTGTTTTGTTTCTTTCTGCTTTGCATTAGCCACTGTAGAAAAATTGTCAACAACTTACAACAACTTGTCGACTCCCTGTCCGTTATAACCAAAACTGCAACCTTCATAAGATTCCAAATCAAAGAATTTCTTACACAAGAAACAATATAACTACAACATTTACTCCTTTCATCTCACCATCAACCGTGGCCAGTTCCCCAGTTCCTACCGATGACAAGCGTTCCTGCAGCATGATGCTCCCACCACCATGCTTCACGGTGGGGATGGTGTTCTCAGAGTGTTGGGTTCTGCCAAACGCTTTCTCCAAGGCCAAAAAGCTCAATTAGATCAAAGATCATTTCCCCACATTTAATGTAACAGTCCGTGTTTTTTTGCAACATGCTGGATAAATAATCCAACCGAATCACATCATCACTAGGTTATTGTGTCACCTTGTCAAATATTGTACTTTCTTTAAATAAATTGATTTTTTTTTACAAAATATTGTTTTGTATTCCACATATATAACTGAAATACTGCTTATCCTGGCCAATAACATCCAAAAAAGGTGACGTTCATTAACAGAATAAAACGAGAAGCAAAAATCAGACAGGCAGTTTGTGATTTAAGAGCGAACTTAATGTTAACACTAGCTAGCTATTTTATATGTCAAGCAATTGGTTAGTCCATTGCATTTACTACTCAATGTTTTGTTTGTTTGTTTGTTTGTTTGTTTGTTTGTTTTAACAAAGAAAACAATTTTCTGTTGGTCACAATTCTGAGATTTGCAAATTGTAATAATTACTTCATCCATCTTACCCTCAACCCTGACCAGTTTCCAACCCAACATGATGCTACCACTGCCATGCTTCACAGTAGGACTGGTGCTCTCGGAGTGTCTCTCTGCCAAACATAAGCCCAAAAGTTCAATCAGATCACAGAACCTTTTTCCATGTTTTTGCTCCAACAGTCTCTCCAACAGACTATCATGGGATTTTCTGGCTTATGTCCTGTGAACAGTGTCTCCCATTTGAAGTGATGTGAAACTGTGTTGCAGCGGAACTAATTAAGTCGTTAGTCTCAGGGAATTTACAAAATGTGCTGAACTCCGAACTCTGAACTCACCAGAAATAAATTCAAAGTCTTAGCGCTAACTGTGACTGAGCTAAATTGAGCGAGTCAATCTTACAACATTCGGCTCTACAAAAGACACCCGGTGTGATGCCTCTGATTTCTGAGCCGAGAGGCGAGAACCTGTGAGGTGAGTGCCCACGTTCTTCTGAATTATATTTGTTCATTATGGCGAGAGCCTCATGAAGCGATCTTCATGCTGAGTTTCTTTTTAGTGAAACCTCACCTGGACGTCACACAGTATGTGGTGAAGCTCATGTTCTGTTCAGCACTCAGTGATCCAAACCAAAGCTTAACATTTCATAGCAATATGATCATAAAACAAAATGATTTTTTTTTTAAAAAATCCAAATATTCCAACATATACTACATGTTTTAATAAAGAATTGTCCCAGTAAACCTTTGTGTAAAAAAATGTAACAGAAATTCAAATCATGTTTAGAATGAAACAAATGAACCTGAACATAATCCCTGCGATTTGAACAGGATTATTTATAAGCTATTCTTAATTCAAGAACAAAAATAAATTAAATACAAATAATAGTTAAGAAATTAAATAAAATATATTAAATAATGGAGTAAATAAAAAACTTTTTTTTTTAAAATACATGCATAAGTAATAAATATTGAAAATAACTAATAAAATCATGAATAAATAAATACATGAGAAAGAAAGAAAGAAAGAAAGAAAAAATCTAAACATTTTCTGGGTTTTTTTTGTTTGTTTGTTTTCTTTTTTTTCTTTTTTTTTGTTTTTTACACTATTATTGTTTCACTATTAGTAATACTGTAAATTAAAATGTTGATTTTGGGCACAACAGAATTCGGCCCTACTGTATTCTTCATATAGGGATGACCAAGTTAATTGGATTGGATTATGATTTATGTGACTCGCCTGACATGGAGGAGTTTGAGAGTTATGTGAATGAGATTAGAATGGACAATTACACACACATATATATATATATATAGTACTGTGCAAATCTAAGGAAAATCAAAGGAGGAATCTAGCCACAGGAGGAATCTAGCCACAGGAGGTCACAAGCCAGTGTACTTTTTGTGCCGGTCCCAAGCCCGGATAAATAGAGAGGGTTGTGTCAGGAAGGGCATCCGACGTAAAACTTTTGCCAAATTCAATATGCGAATCACTAACATGACTTCCATACCGGATCGGTCGGGGCCCGGGTTAACAACGACCGCCATCGGTGCCGTTGACCTACAGGGCACTGGTGGAAATTGGGCTACTGTTGGTCAAAGAAGGAGAGGAGGAAGGTGTGTTAGAGGAGGAAGGCGTGTCCATAGGCAGAGAGAGAAGAGGAAAGGCAGGAGTTTAGGACTGAAAGTAGGGACTTTGAATGTTGGTACGATGACAGGTAAAGGCAGAGAGCTGGTAGATATGATGCAGAGGAGGAAAGTCGACATTCTGTGTGTCCAGGAGACCAGGTGGAAAGGGAGCAAGGCTAGAAGCATTGGAGCAGGGTTTAAACTGTTTTATCATGGGGTGGACAGGAAGAGAAATGGAGTAGGAGTGATCCTGAAGGAGGAGTTTGTGAAGAATGTTCTGGAGGTAAAGAGAGTGTCAGATAGGTTGATGAGTCTGAAGCTGGAAATTGAAGGTGTGATGTTGAATGTTGTTAGTGCTTACGCTCCACAAGTAGGTTGTGAGCAAGAGGAGAAAGACAGATTCTGGAGCGAGCTTGAGGAAGTGATGCAGAGTGTTCCCAGAGGTGAGAGAGTGGTGATAGGGGCAGACATTAATGGACATGTTGGTGAAGGGAATAGTGGGGATGAGGAAGTGATGGGCAGGTTTGGTCTTCAGGTAAGGAACCCAGAAGGACAGAGGTTGGTAGACTTTGCTAAAAGTATGGAGATGGCTGTGGTGAACACGTACTTTCAGAAGAGGCAGGAACACAGGGTGACATATAAGAGTGGTGGCAGGAGCACACAGGTGGACTATATCTTATGTAGACACTGTAATCTGATGGAGATTGCAAAGTAGTGGTAGGAGAGAGTGTAGCTAGACAGCATAGGATGGTGGTGTGTAAGATGACTCTGGTGGTGAGGAAGATGAAGAGAGCAAAGGCAGAGCAGAAGACAAAGTGGTGGAAGTTGGAAAAGGAAGAGTGCTGTGCGGTTTTCAGGGAGGAGTTGAGACAGGCTTTAGGTGGTCAGGAGGTGCTTCCAGATGACTGTACTACTACAGCCAAAGTGATCAGGGAGACAGGTAGGAAGGTGCTAGGTGTGTCATCTGGAAGGAGGAAAGAAGACAAGGAGACTTGGTGGTGGAATGAGGAAGTTCAGGAGAGTACCCAGAAGAAGAGGTTAGCTAGGAAGAAGTGGGACAGTGAGAGGACGGAGGAAAGTAGACAGGAATATAGGGAGATGCAGTGTGAGGTTAAGATAGAGGTGGCAAAGGCCAAACAGAAAGCTTATGAGGACATGTATGCAAGGTTAGATAGTAAGGAAGGTGAGAGGGATTTGTATCGGTTGGCGAGGCAGAGGGATAGAGATGGTAAGGATATGCAGCAGGTTAGAGTGATTAAAGATAGAGATGGAAATGTGTTGACAGGTGACAGGAGGGTGAGGGAAAGAAGGAAGGAGTACTTTGAGGAACTGATGAATGAGGAAAATGACAGAGAGAGAAGAGTAGTAGAGGCAAATACTAGGAAGTAGAAAGGATTAGAGCAGGAAGTAGAAAGGATTAGCAAGGGTGAAGTTAGGAGAGCTTTGAAGAGGATGAAGAGAGGAAAGGCGGTCCTGATGACATACCAGTGGAGGTATGGAAGTGTCTAGGAGAGATGGCAGTAGAGTTTTTAACTAGGTTGTTCAACGAGGTCTTAGAGAGTGAGAGGATGCCTGAGGAATGGAGGAGAAGTGTTTTGGTGCCGATTTTTAAGAACAAGGGAGATGTGCAGAGTTGTGGAAACTACAGAGGTATTAAGCTGATGAGCCATACAATGAAGTTGTGGGAAAGAGTAGTGGAAGCAAGGCTAAGGGGAGAAGTGAGCATTTGTGAGCAGCAGTATGGTTTCATGCCAAGAAAGAACACTACAGATGCAATATTTGCTTTGAGAATGTTGATGGAGAAGTACAGAGAGGGTCAGAAAGAGCTGCATTGTGTCTTTGTAGATTTAGAGAAAGCGTATGACAGGGTGCCATGAGAGGAGCTGTGGTATTGTATGAGGAGGTCTGGAGTGGCAGAGAAGTATGTTAGAGTGGTGCAGGATATGTATGAGAGCAGTAGGACAGTGGTAAGGAGTGCGGTAGGTGTGACAGAGGAGTTCACGGTGAAGGTGGGACTGCATCAAGGATCGGCTCTGAGCCCCTTCTTGTTTGCGGTGGTGATGGACAGGCTGACAGATGAGGTCAGACAGGAATCTCCATGGACTATGATGTTTGCGGATGACATTGTGATCTGTAGTGAGAGCAGGGAGCAGGTGGAGGAAACTCTAGAGAGGTGGAGGTTTGCTCTGGAGAGAAGAGGAATGAAGGTTAGTCGCAGCAAGACAGAATACATGTGTGTGAATGAGAGGGATCCAAGTGGAACAGTGAGGTTACAGGGAGAAGAGATAAAGAAGGTGCAGGATTTTAAGTACTTAGGGTCAACAGTCCAGAGCAACGGGGAGTGTGGAAAAGAGGTGAAGAAGCGTGTGCAGGCAGGTTGGAATGGGTGGAGAAAAGTGTCAGGTCTGTTGTGTGATAAAAGAGTACCAGCAAGAATGAAAGGAAAGGTGTACAGGACAGTAGTGAGACCAGCGATGTTGTATGGTTTGGAGACAGTTGCACTGAGGAAAAGACAGGAGGAAGAGTTAGAGGTAGCAGAGCTGAAGATGTTGAGGTTCTCTTTGGGAGTGACGAGGATGGATAGGATCAGGAATGAGTACATCAGGGGGACAGCACATGTGAGATGTTTTGAAGACAAAGTTAGAGAGACCAGGTTGAGATGGCTTGGACATGTTCAGAGGAGGGAGAGTGAATATATCGGTAAAAGGATGCTGAGGTTAGAGCTGCCAGGCAGGAGGCCGAGAGGAAGACCAAAGAGGAGGTTTATGGATGTAGTGAAGGAGGACATGAAGGTAGTCGGTCTGAGAGAAGAGGATGCAGGGGATAGGGCTAGATGGAGGCAGATGATTCGCTGTGGCGACCCCTGAAGGGAACAGACGAAAGGAAAAGAAGAAGAAGACTGTGTAAATGTTTTAGACACATGCAAAGAGATGCTGTAGAGCAAAGATGCCTTCAAAATAATGAAATTAAATGTTTCTACATTAAAAAAAAAAACAAACATAAAGAGCAGTAAACAGTAGTAAATGAAACAAAGTCAATATTTGGTGTGACAAAAAAAAATTAAAATTAAAATAAAAATAGTAGTCTCCGGTACAATGTGTGCAGTTTTATAAGGAAATGAGCTGGTAAGTTTTATTGAGCATCTTGCAGAACCAGACACAGTTCTTCTGGACACTTTGACTTTCGCACTCGCTTCTTATTTTTGCAGCGAAACCCAGCAGCCTTCATTGTGTTTACTGTCTGAAAAGTGTCTCTTACATAATATGCTGCTTTCTTTAATGACATACAAACATTTTTCTGTAACGTTTAATCTTGTGCTAGAAAACTAATGTTTGGGAATCTAAAATGTTTTTTTGTACTGACTTGATAATGTAGGAGTCATAAAATAAAACATCTATAACAAAGTTTGTACTAAAAAATGTTAGGGTGCCTAAAACTTTTGCACAGTACTGTACATATTTAAACATGTACATTAGTAAATTGCAGGATTACTACATCTATAATCATGTAATTGCTATTGTGCATAAGTGGAATAAAATTATTAATTGTTAATATTTTGTTTCAAGAAGCAGCTTAGCAGGAGTCTGTAATTCTCTAGCTAGTTAGTGTTAGTATGGATGTGAAATGAACAGTGAAATGAAATGAAATGAAATGAAAACCTGGCCTACTCCTCTTTAGACTGTGCATTAAATACTAAATTGAAAAAATAGAATCAGAAATGGATAGAAATAATAAGAAATAAGATAATAAATATGAAATATATGTACAGGAATGTGCAAAAATGGATGTTTTCCATTCTTATAAGCATGGAGCGTGCAAACTTTTGATCACAGTGAGTCTGTTGCAAGGAAAACGTGGTGTTTTGGGGGGTTTTTTCTCTTTTTTTCTGAGAGCATCGGGTTTTCTTCCTGATCATTTTTCAGAGGTCCCTTACTCGATTCGCCGGCGAGCGGAACCGCAGGAACCCCCGCGCCGCTGTCACTCCTCATTACCTTTTCCCCCATTAGCTTGCTCGACTTGTAATACAAACAGAACCGCTCCTGCCGTCGGGTCTATTAATGAAGTAAGAAGCTGTTCGGAAGCGAAGATTTTTCTTAATGCTCTTGTTTTCCGAACAGGGTTGCGGTTTTTTTGGCGCTCAGTGTGAGTGTAATGGACTCGTTCAGACATTCTCTTCTTCTTTAATCTTTTCTTTGTGAATGGTTGTGTTACTAAATATTAGTCTCTTGTCATTTCGAGACCGGACTACTGCACCTCGTTCCTGGCAGGTCTGCCTCTGAGCGCCATTCGACCTCTGCAGCTGATCCAGAATGCAGCTGTTTTCAACCTTCCTGAGTTCTCCCACACCACGCTCCCTCCACTGGCTTCCTGTAGCTGCCCGCATCAGATCTAAAACACTGATGCTCGCCTACAAAGCCAAGAACGGACCCACTTACCTCAAAGCACTTATCACACCCCGCACTGCACCACGCTCCCTGTGATCCTCTAGCACCGCTCGACTGGTGCCACCATCTCTCAGGGTACAAGGAAGGCATGCATCAAGGCTCTTCTCTGTTCTGGCACCCAGGTGGTGGAATGAACTTCCCCTAGATGTCCAAACAGCTGATTCTCACAGCTGAGACATCTAAAGACCTACCTCTTCCTGAAGTACTTAAATTAGCACTTTTCCATGACCTAGTGAACCAGTATCGGGGTGTATTTACTGATAGAGTCTTCAAGCACTTCTGTAAGTCTCTCTGGGTAAGGGCGTGTTCCAAATGCAATGTGGAATGTAAATGTAAATGTAAATGTAATGTTGATGACAGCATGAAGTGACTACAGTAGCGGCTGCTACACTCCCACGAGAACCTTCAGAGACGTGTGGTGGTTTATCAATTTTGCAACTTTTACAGATGGTTTAGTTTTTGTATTGTCCTTGATGTGGAAAGACCATTGTCCTTATCTTATCGATTTGTAGAATGTTTTTGGTACTGTATCATCAATGCTAATTACGTCCCGAATGACTTTTGCACTGTGCTGATTAACGTTTTTTTTTTTTTAAATCGTCTTACATTTACCTTGAGGATACCCGATGACTCTGTGTGTGTGTGTGTGTGTCAGCAAGCTTACCGTTAATGATTCATCATAATCAAATACAGATGGAGGAAATGTGAACTGATAAAAAAATAAAATGTTATCCCTGAGATCTGTAATCTTTTATTGTAATAAAAGGACTTTGAGCTGAGCTCCTGCTGATATGAAGCGTTCTCAGAGAGTGTTTGGAAGTAGTTCTTGTTAGATTTGGATTTTGGGATGAATGAGGTGGTGTGTATCTTATGAACGTTTATACGTGAACTCGACCCAGATCTATATTTCAGTGTTTGCCTCAACATGAGCTTTATAAACAGAACGTGCCTTGGTGAACATTTTTTCAATGATCTCTGTTACTGGTTACTTCGTTGTGGTTCATTGCATTAAGCTGCAGCTCACAGCAAGACCACGATAATGTCCAGAATTGAGCTAAACACTGAAATGCCATGCTCACCCATTCCTCTCTCGGCTCCATGAGGAATCCAGGCTGTGTGATGAAAAAAGGTTTCTTTTTTTTGTGTGTTTGGTTCGATTTCCCACAGGGGAAGTGGTTCAAACGCCTGGTCACATGCCAGCTAGTTACAGAGCAGCTTTCTGCACCATGGAGTCTGACACTAAAAGCATCGACTCATAGAGAACCCTTTCAGGCTTTTTCTATTCTAGCATGTTAGCCTGAGTTAGCGTACAAATCCAAATTTATTACGCTAATGACGTGTGAACGAACACAGGGACTGTATAATACAGATTTCTCGTTTAAAAAGTCTTTAACCAGCGTTGTACTTTGGCTAATTAACTCATATTTACTGAGAAACAGTAATTATAATTATCATTATCATTATCAGTGTATTGTTGGTGGCTTTTAACTGTTTTTACTTGTTCTTGCTTGCTGTAAAAGCTAATGTATGAATCTGATGTTTACCATCAGAGATCTGGTGGCAATGTAGTGATAACCGTTACATTTCATATAGTTTACAATAATGTAAATATGAAAAGCTGAAAAGTATCTACAGTGTGAAGTAAAAAAAAATAAATAAATAATAAATAAATATTTAAAAATAAAATAAAATAGGTAAATAATAGAAATGGAACAAATAATACAGGAGAAAACAGAAAAAATAACAACATAAATATTTTTTTTAATTGTATATCACTTAAAAGTTTTTTTTTAAAATGAATCAAAATACAGTAATTAAAATATGTAAAAAAAAAAAATAATAATTAATTAATTAATTAATTAAATTAAAAAATTAAATATAATGTGCCAGTACAAATAAAAACTGGTTAAATGCTAAAGTTATTATTATTATTATTATTATTATTATTATTATTATTATTATTATTATTATTATTATTATTAATATAATGATAGTCCAAGCTGGCATGAGTGTTAATATGTTAATTAGTTATTTAATTTAAACGATATTTTAAAAATAAATTTAATTTAATCAATATTTAATCATTTAAACATTTAATCATCAATTACAGTGTGACGTGTATTTTATAAGCGACTTTAGATTAGCAGCATCTAAAAATGAAAATAATAATAATAATAATAATAATAATAATAATAATAATAATAATAATAATAATAATAATAGTTAAAACAATTAACATAAAAATTTAAATAAAACCCTTCCAGCGCTTCTGATTAAGGAGGCAGTTTGGTAATTTGCAGTAATAATCTCACATCTGTCCTCTTAAATGTTTAAGCATCTTCTTCTTAAATGCTAGCATTGTGCTGTTGCTAATTATAGAGTTGTGTTCACTCAGACTTCATGCTAACTGTAATTTATCTTTTTCTGAATTGATTTTCTGTCATTCTTAGATCAGAGGCATCTATTTAAAAAGAAAAGAAGAAGAAAAAAACACTGATGGAGTAAAAATGCCAGCCCTTCAGATAAGTGATGGATCAGACTCGGGTGAATCGATCGCACATCTTCTCTCATTAAACCCCATTTGGAATTGAACACTGGCGTTTCCGACGTTCTGGCCGTCCTCCAAACCCGGCAGTGCATCTGATACTGAACTACACATTCTGTTCTCTCAGTAACATCTCCATAATCATCAGCTCCACACACTACACACACACTACACACTAAACACACTAAACACACAGACTATACACACAACACACACTAAACACACTAAACACGCAGACTATACACACACTACACACTAAACACACTAAACACGCAGACTATACACACACCACACGCTAAACACACTAAACACACAGACTATACACACACTACACACTAAACACACTAAACACACAGACTATACACACACTACACACTAAACACACTAAACACACAGACTATACACACACTACACACTAAACACACTAAACACACAGACTATACACACACTACACACTAAACACACTAAACACACAGACTATACACACACTAAACACTAAACACACTAAACACACAGACTGTACACACACCACACACTAAACACACTAAACACACAGACTATACACACACCACACACTAAACACACAGAATATACACACACTACACACTAAACACACAGACTATACACACACTACACAGTAAACACACTAAACACACAGACTATACACACACCACACGCTAAACACACTAAACACACAGACTATACACACACCACACACTAAACGCACTAAACACACAGACTATACACACACCAAACACTAAACACACTAAACACGCAGACTATACACACACTACACACTAAACACACTAAACACACAGACTATACACACACTACACACTAAACACACTAAACACACAGACTATACACACACCACACGCTAAACACACTAAACACACAGACTATACACACACTACACACTAAACACACTAAACACGCAGACTATACACACACTACACACTAAACACACTAAACACACAGACTATACACACACTAAACACTAAACACACTAAACACACAGACTGTACACACACCACACACTAAACACACTAAACACACAGACTATACACACACCACACACTAAACACACAGACTATACACACACTACACACTAAACACACAGACTATACACACACTACACACTAAACACACTAAACACACAGACTATACACACACCACACACTAAACACACTAAACACACAGACTATACACACACTACACACTAAACACACTAAACACACAGACTATACACACACCACACACTAAACACACTAAACACACAGACTATACACACACCACACACTAAACACACTAAACACACAGACTATACACACACTACACACTAAACACACAGACTATACACACACCACACACTAAACACACTAAACACACAGACTATACACACACCACACACTAAACACACTAAACACACAGACTATACACACACCACACACTAAACACACTAAACACACAGACTATACACACACTACACACTAAACACACAGACTATACACACACCACACACTAAACACACTAAACACACAGACTATACACACACCACACACTAAACACACTAAACACACAGACTATACACACACTACACACTAAACACACTAAACACACAGACTATACACACACCACACACTAAACACACTAAACACACAGACTATACACACACCACACACTAAACACACTAAACACACAGACTATACACACACTACACACTAAACACACTAAACACACAGACTATACATACACCACACACTAAACACACTAAACACACAGACTATACACACACCACACACTAAACACACTAAACACACAGACTATACACACACTACACACTAAACACACTAAACACACAGACTATACACACACCACACACTAAACACACTAAACACACAGACTATACACACACCACACACTAAACACACTAAACACACAGACTATACACACACTACACACTAAACACACTAAACACACAGACTATACACACACCACACACTAAACACACTAAACACACTAAACACACAGACTATACACACACTACACACTGCACATATGTTTATATTTGACATTTATTCATTTAACTGGCGCTTTTATCCAAATCGACTTACAAATGAGGAAATACAAGCAAAGAGTTCTAGAGAAGCAAATTACACACCGGGGAGATAAGTTAGGGGTTAGTTAGTGACAGGTTCTGCTGTCTGGATTGAGGTTGGAAGTTCATTACACCACTGAGGGACAGCCAGTTAGAAGGTTCTGGACCTCATGCCTCACTGAGTTGGCACTATACCAGGCGTCAGTCGTTAACCGATCGCAGGTTGCATGAGGAAACATAAACCTCAAGGAGAGTGTTGAGGTAGGGAGATGCTGCTCCAGACGAGGTCTTGTACTTGAGCATCAAGGCCTTGAATTTGATGCGGGCAGCTGCAGGAAGTCAGTGAAGGGAGATGAAGAGGGATGTGACATGGGTCCTTTTGGGCTGGTTGAAAACAAGGCGTCCTGCTGCATTCTGAATCATCTGAAGGGGTTTGATGGAGCTGGCTGGGAGGCCCGGGAGTAGTGCGATGCAGTAGTCCAGTTTTGCGATAACGACATCCTGGACTAGTAGCTGTTCAGCCTGATCAGTGAGATAGGGTAGATCACCTCCTCGCCATGGGTGTCACTGCAAGGGGTAGCGCCCCTAGGAACCCTGATCAGCCGAGGGACATCACCTCAGGCTGTCCAGGACCCCCCTCGTTGAACTTGTTTTCGAGCATCAGGAGCCACGCCTTAAGGCGTCAGGTAAGCCCCTAAGAGGCACCAAACTACAGTACCCATCAGCCACTGCACGTCACATGTCCCAGTGTTCATGCACACCTGTTTCCTGTTTCACGTTAATTAGCACCACTATGTAAGTTCTAGTTTTTCGGTATGTTTTGTCAGGCTTCTGGTGCCGTTCATGTTGTTTGTGTGTATTGTTTTGCCTACCACAGGTTTTAACAATAGTCTGTATGTTTTGTTGTTTGTGTTCATTCACCGTATTCGCTGTTATTTTTGGACATCTTGTTCCTAGCCACCTTCGTTCCTGTATAACCCCACAGGTTCCTCATGAAGCAGACTACTCTGAAGTCCGTTTCCTGGGTTCTTCACTCTCCATGTTATTCTGAAGTCACGGTGTGATGATGGTCCTCGGTGTGGCGCTGCGACTCCCGCACGCTTCCTGATGGCTTTCGGAGGCTGAGATCGAGTTCTCGGAGGTGCGAGGTTATGATTAGCCTCGACTCGCCGTCTCATTGTACACGAAACCTCGGTCAATAACAGTCTGCTTATTTCCTTCTGGTTTTTTTTTTTGCTTCTGCTCTGAGCCTCTGCTCGGGTACGTGTTCGAACGCTCTGACTGGAAGGCGCAGCTGCAAGTATTAACGCGTTATTGTAATACGTTGACGTTCCTACAGCAACAGTTACGTTCACAGGGACTTGTACAGAGGACACACACGTTTTTTGAGACGGCAACATTTTCTTGAAGCGAGGAGACATTTATGTAAGGAGTCTCCAGTGTCAACACACACAGGGTTTATAGTTGTTTTCACATACGTGGATTAAAAAAATGATAGGTCTGATTTACTCAAACAGCAAATCGGGTATGAATTAGTCTATACAGAGATGAATTAATGTAGTGAGTGAGGCATCATAATGTCATTTAAATGTCAGAAGAGATGGCTGCCTTAATAATTACTTACACACCGGAGTGCGCAAAAAACAAAGCTGGTGCTTGATGGACTGCAATAAGCATCATTAGTTTTTGGGGGTTTTTCTTTAAATGTCATGAATTTCATCCAGGCATATAATTACTGCGAATAAAGTACACACACACACACACACACACACACACACACACACACACACAATACAGATCTCACGCTGCCTTCATGACTAAGCTGTAATCCACTTAAACTCGTAATTCCCACTCGGAAAATCTGATTTCCCAAGTCATATAGCAGAGTTGAGGAGGAACATTTCCACTGCACATGTGTCAGGTGTCACTTTTATTTTAGCATTACATTAGCAAGCATTAAAATATAGGTCTGTTCATGTTCACCTTCATTTAATAGAGCTAAAGATATAATTTATATATAGACATATATTTTTAAATAGAAACTAAAATTCCTCTATACTTTGCACGCCTGGAGTGTTCATGTAATCGGCACATCTTCCGAGTGATTCCACGATTGTGATGCCATTTATCATTTTTATCACTCCGAATTTAAGAAAACATGTATTTAATAACAATATTTAAATGTTTTTTTTTTTTTTACATTTTTTAAAAAGGATTCTTTCCTTCGTTTTGCTGTTAAATGAGTAACAAAGTTGAGGTTTTGGCATAGAATTAGCAAATACACAAAAACATGGTTAACTAGCATCCCTGCTAACTGCAGGAGGACATTAAGTACATTCTAATTCTACATAAAATTATATATATATATATATATATATATATTCATTAATAATTAACTTTGAGCGTATAATTTGCGTAACGGTGTAGTACCTCGCCAGTCAATATCACAACATCATGAAGATTGTAAAGTAAAGAAAAAAGAACGAGGGAGTGTACTTTTCTTCTTCTCATGATCTTCGGGAAATTTGGATGATGCAACTTCCTGTTCACGGGGTGAATGTGTTGAGGTAACAGGGTCGAGTGAATGAGATAAAACATTTTAAATAACATTTTTCTTCATCTATGATGGATGACTCGCGGAAAAGCAAGAGATTCACACATCAATACAAGAATAATCCGATTTTTTGAAGTATTACAGAATAATTATATTGAAATTATGTTAAGGTGTAGTTATACTGAGCTAAGAGGGGTTTTTTTTTGTGATTTATCTGAAACGTGTGTGCAGATATGCTGGACGCTTTACCTCGGTGTTTAAAATCTCTTTTATTTTTATACTTCACATTCAGATCAGAGTTGCCAAGTCTGCTTATAATACGCCACTTTGGGCGTCTTCTGTTTTTTAAGCCGCTTGAAAAAATCACGGGTTGTGGGTTTGGGCTTGTTTTAAAAAAAATATGGCTGCTTGCTCGTCAGATTTCACTTGTTGTTTTGGTATGTGGTAAAAGTGGAAATACTGACACACACACACACACACACACACAAACACACACACTTGAAATGGCTCTCCTGAGAAAGTACAGCATCAGGACACTCATCAGGACTCTCTCAGCCGCTTTTAACACACTCTAACACACGTGCCTCGACTCTCTCTCTCTCCCCTGAAGCCATTTGTTTGTTTTTTTCTCCTTGACAGAACATTGGTTCAGAGAGCTGCTGATTGAGGAGGCTTCAGACCCCAGACACCACAAACACTCACACGCTAACAGCTTCGGTTTTCTCTCCTAGTGATATTCTCCAGCCCTTCAGAAGTCTGAAAAACCAGAATGATTATAATCATCACATTTAGACACCCCCCCCCCACACACACACACTATCTACAAGCATGAATCAGAGTGAAATTGATTCCTTTGGTTCGTTGGGATTAATTTGGTCTGGCACTGAACATCATTAAATAAATCAATAAGCAAGAAAACAGTGTCTGAGGGGCGTGTAGGGCTGAAAACCTCCCCGTGAAACTCTTATATTCTTTAGTTAGGAAAAGGAAAGGGAAAGAATTAAACAAAACGAAGAGCTGGCACTGATAAATGACTCGTTGGTTATAGAAATAATGAGTTTAGAATAGTTTTCAGCGTTTATTTTCTTGACTCTCTTGAACACATGCAGCACGTTTACTACAGCTCTGTCCTTTGGCTCGGCTTAGCAGCTCGCAAAAGACCGACGGGGAAAAAAAAACGCTGCCACCCAAAACGCCACACGCCGTTTTTAATTCACTTCCTGCAGGGTGAGTCGATTCGATTCGATTCGATTCGAGTCGAGTCGAAACGAACGATTCCATTCACAGAACACTAAAATATAGACAATGTTTAAAAGCACGTGTCAGAGAAGAAACACTTTTAGGGTTTAGGTAAGTTATTGAGCTCCCAGCAATATAACAGGTAACTGTTAAAGCTTATAAACATGTCATAGTCATGTGACTTACACATGCAAGGCCACGCCCCTTATAATAAGTGCTTATAATAAAGGTCAAAACAAATTAGATGTACCTAACACGCTTATCCCGTGTGAATCGATCGGGATTACTACGAACGTCCTTTGGTAACGTTACTGAACCGCGTGTGCTGTAGTGTGTACGAACAACGAATCCTACCCGAATATCCAAAGCCTAAAAATATCAAAGTATCCGAACGCTTCAAATCATTACCAAAGGGCTGTGTTTACTGTTTTACCAGCGCTCCTTCTGCTCACCTTCTCCAAGCTCTACTTTTATCCCAGAAGTCACGTCCGGCAGCAGATCAAATATTTATCGGCAGAGAGATCAGAGAATCCAGTGGCGTTTCTGATACCAGGACAGACGTGACCTTTTGTGTCTGGGTGTAGTTAAATGATGAATGAGGACATGTGGGGTTGGAGAAGGACAGAGACGGTGAGCAAGTCTGACTGAAGAAGATGTAGAACGAGGAAGTGAGGGTGCAATATGGGAGGGGATTCATGAAATTAAATAGAAATGATAGAAATAATAACTAAGTGTTACTGAAACAGGATCATCCTTTATTACTGTGAGGGAAAAAGGAAGACGTTTAACAAAATCAGATACTAATGTCACTTTGGAAAGACTCGTTACTGAAGATTATATTATCCCGTATCGTATATATGCGTTTAAACTCCAGCGATGTCCCACGAGCCTCTGGTGTACAGCAGGACTGATCAAATTCACATCATTTTACACACAGTGTTTAAATTAATAGAGGTGCTGAAACCCACATGGGAGTCCATCCTGCTTATTGCATTAGGAAATATTATTGTGTAATTGTCTTCCTTTATTATGTTAGGAAACACGTTCAAAAAAAATGAGTGATAATTTTGTGAGCCCACGATTTTTCCAATCGAACCCAGAAGTCAGACACGACTGACCCTAGACATGCCAGGGAAAAGCTTTTAAATGTTTATAATGAGTTATAACTGATACATTTTACCACCCACTTCACGTCTGTTAACGATTAGGAAGCCAACACTGAAGAGCGGATCTACTTGTCTCGGTATGTTTATGAGAATTTTACATTAAATTCAGACGTAAATAAAAAAAAACATGCTTTGAATCTAATAAAAGGTTGCCAGGTCTCTGCAAAATCTCCATCCCAAAAAGTTGAAAAGTTCCAGCCGTTGAATAAACAGACACCTTTTCTTTTATCTTCTTTTTTTTTCTTTTTTTCTTCTTCTTCTTCTTCTTCTTCTTCTTCTTCTTCTTCTTCTCAGTCTGTGTTTATGGAAACAAGGTCACGTGCATTTCTGATGGATGGCCATTCCTCTAAAATCTCCCTTTCCTTCCCAAAATCTTTACAATATACCATCCAATGAAACAGAAATGACTCTGTACAACCTGGACACACTGTCTGCACTTACACTTTCCCTTTGTTTGCCGTAGCCTGCGTTTGCAGAAACTGATTAGATTTAATTCTGATAATTTGTTTTGAAATGAGATCCTGGTGGCCGTGGACTATTTTAACAACCCCCCCCTGCCCCAGCGTCCACCCCCCCCCCCCCAAAAAAAAAAAAAAGCCACCACTTGCTCCGTAACCTTGTTCCAAAACTAGCTCAAGTTACATTAGTGTAAAAATAAGTTGACAGCAACTTTGTCAGTCGTCTAAAGGAGTTTAAACATACACGTATCAGACTGAATGTACAGTATATGTGGAACATTTCAAAACAAAATAACACACAGTCCCACCAAGATTTCGCGATTTTGCGGTTGTAGAAATGAACGCAAAATCGAGGAAACTCCGCAACACCTTTTCAGAATTACAGCAGGTTTTCAGCAGGTTTGGGCCAAGACGCGTCATGTGACGTCGTCACAACGTGACTTCGGCCGAAGCGCTCTTCAATTCGCGTGCGTCGAACACGAGTACAGCTGCTGTAAAGGGTCTTATTTACCAGCAAACACCACTGCGAAAGACCGCGCAAAACTATTTCTTGCGATTGCGATTGCGATTTCGCCAAATCTAGTAGTTTTCCGCAAAAAAAAAAAAAAAAAAAAAAACTCAACAAAACTGCATCGCAATTATTTTTAAAAAGCTGCGGCAAAATCAAGCGTTTTTATCCGCAGCAATCGCAAAAAAATTCAAGAAATCCTGAATAATCCGGGCGGATTATAACGCAGTTCTACGTCTCCTGCAAACGTTTGTTACAAACGCTGACGAGGAATGATGAGGAATGATGAGGAATGATGAGGAATGATGAGGAATGATGAGGAATGATGAGGAATGATCGCGACATAAATTTTCAACTTACAGAACTAACTGTTTCAACGTGCTAAAGGCAAACAAGCGTAAAAACCCCTCTGATAGCTCTTCCCTGACACATTGGCGATAAAGCGCTCGTTAGAAAGTAGCGTTATCTCCAGCCTGGCACACTCTCTCCGCCGGAGGGCTTTGTAAAGCCTGCGTGATGATTGATTTTCACGCATCAGATGGATGAGACTCAGACATGCCGGTGTGCTATCGATCTCCATGTGATATAATGCTAAACATTTGGTCTTAACTACTTCTTCTTCTTCTTCTTCTAATCATAAACCGTGTCGGTTACAGAACCTCCAGAGACTCACACACACCGTGCTAAATGGAATTACAACAGCGGGGTTTAGGAATGTCCTCATTCATTTCCGCCGCTTTAGGAACCCACACTGTGTGACAAATGAATCCGGTAATGGGCCTAAACCAAAGAAATTAACGTCTCAAAGAAAGGCTTGTGATGTCTGAACAGAACAGAACAGGACTTAGCGGAGGAAGGAGAAGGGAAAAAAAACAACAGCAGCAGCAGCAGCCCTCGTTTCCTTTCCTCGTTCATTTAATCAATAAGCCATTAAAGGTTTTTCTGCAGTCGTAATAGAAACTCCGGCAGAACTCCGGCCTCGTGCGGCGTGTGTCACTCGGACAATTTCATCTGTCTTGAGACTGAGGGGGAAAATGGAATTTCACTTCAGGTCACTGATCGCTTTTTAATGAAACCTTGTGTGGGATTATTCATCGTTCTGTTCATATTTCCTCTCAGGTCCTCGAGAGCGCAGGACGCCGATTAGCCTCAGCGCCGTCAGCGTCGTCCGAATAGTGACGGCGTTGTCGTGCTGAACAGAGAGCGACGTTGTTGTGTTTTTAAGTTAAAAGATAAAGACGTGCTAATGTGCAGAATTTCAGAGTGAATCACGCAGGAATGAGGAGTGAAGCAAAACTAAATGGACGAAGGACAATCATTTGAAATTATATTGCCGTGTCCTGTGTTTGATTATAAATTCAGTGACCCACACTCCGGGTTTCTTCCACATCGACACTCTCTCAGGCCTCTAAAGCCTCACAACTTACAAATATATATATATATATATATTGCACACTTCCTATTAATATCTACTGAAGCCCCCAGTTTGCTGTAGGAATGATAAATATATATATATTTTTTTTTAATTTCTGAAACTTTTTAGCAAGAGATATTCACAAAAACAGAAGAAATCGGGATGGGGGCAAATACTTTTTCACAGCACTGTATAAACACCTCCTGCTTTTTCTTTATGATCTTCTGAAGTTATTTACATTAGTTACCTAATTTAGTTACATTAAGTGCAGTTTATATTCCCTCCACACCACACGGGGGCGCCCCAAATGATTTTAAAGTGTGCTTATATATATTTAGATTAGATTAGATTAGATTAGATTAGATTAGATTCAATTTTATTGTCATTACACATGTATAAATACAAGGTAACGAAATGCAGTTTAGCATCCAATCAGAAGTGCAAGAGCACATATATATATATATATATTATAAATCATGGCGCCCCCTTGTGGTCTTACCAACCAGGAAACTTCCCCTGCCTCTGCCAGGAGGTTACGATTTGGCTGTAGAGCTTTTCATTAAGTTAATGACACTAAACTAACTTCCATGACAGTGAGATATAAAACCAAGGAAGAAACTTTGAGCTGTTATTTTTATCTTGAATGAAGGTGCCAGTACTTTTGTAAGCGGTGTTCTGTATGTCACTGTTTATTATTAATGTAATCGCTGCTCATTTCCATCATAACTGCAGATCTGGCCGAGCCCGAGTCACGTATATTAACAAGCCAGAGCTTTCTGTTCCTCGAGCTCAGAATAAACTACGATCATTATTTATATATGATGAGTGAATTAATGTTCACAGCTCGGCCCCCGACTCCGAGTGGAAAACAGACGGACGCTCAGACACCCGACTGAAGAGCCGTCAGCACAGACGATTAAGGAGCGGCTCGTCCTCTTCAAACAGACAATTCGACTCCAGTGTCCTGTGTCGTTGCTACAATAACAATAATTACTGCAGAATAATAAAGTGGACCGAACGGGCCGCTGTCCCACGTTTACAGTAACACACACGTCCCGACTGTTTTACATTCTCAGTTAGTAACTTATATAATATGGTTTTCCTTAAAACTGCATGATACTGTGTATGAATTGTGATTGTGTCTATGTATTATTTATATTCAAATGTAAATGGATTGTCAAAGTAAAAACAAGGCTAAAACAGTATGTGTGAAATAATAATAATAATAATAATAATAATAATAATAATAATAATAATAATAATAATAATAATAATAATAATAATAATAATAAATTCATTTCCTAACAGCCAAAATTTACAGAGTTTAGGACTGTCACATGATGCAAGGAGGTAAAAAATAAAATAAAAAATTAATATTTAAGTGAATCTGTGCAGTCTGGCACAAGGACATTTTTTTTTTACTTGTTTGTTTGTTTGTTTACTTTTTTAAAGTAAAAAGTGAAGATTAAGAACAACAAATCTAGACGAGTCTAAAGAGCTACGGAAGATTACTTTAATTTACAGTCAAATGATCTCAAAATTTCCATATATATGTATTTAATAAATAATATTTTTGTTACTTTTTTTTATACCAACTCTGTATTTAATTTAAAACATAATTAATTCTTAGTAAAATCATATATATATATATATATATATATATATATATATATATATATATATATATATATATATATATATATATATATATATATATTTATTTATTATGTAAAATTAAATCATATATCGTATTAAATATTTTTTGAAAATGAATACTTTACAGTTTATATTATTTTAAATATATATTGTTTGATGATTTATCAGACCTTATGTGTGAGCCACTTTTTGGATATACTACTAATAATAATAATAATAATAAGAAGAAGAGGAGGAAGAGGAAGAATAAGAATAACAATAAGTATAACAATAGGGTTTTGCTGTATATTCATGACCCACTTTATTTTTAAACCCACTTTGAAATTCACACCGTGTAAAACTATTTATTACTTTATTTTTCTAATCTTTTATATATTGTGAATTCTTTATCAGTTTTATTTTATTTTGACTCACTTCCGGGTACAACACGGCGCTGCGTTGTCTCACCCGGATATTCTCGCAACATCTCGCGAGAATTCGCCAGTTACCTTCGGCTCGGAGGTGAGTACAGTGGCGGGTTGAGTTTGTGGAAGTGTTTGTTTGTGTATAAACCGAGTCTCGGAGGAACTTTCACGCGCTTTGTGACTTTCTTTCTTTCTTCACTTCTTCACATGAAGGAGTTTTCGATCCAAACGCAACCGTCCGTTAGCGGCTGCACAGTCACGTGACTCCCGCGTGATCATTAAACTTAAGACTTCCGACATAATGTTGTGTGTTAAATCATGAAAATATCACCGTCATATCTAATATTTCAGTCATTTGTATGCTGTTTATAGAGGCAGGTCAGGAGTTTGTGCATGTTTGGGAATTTGTCATATTAATAATAATAATAATAATAATAATAATAATAATAATAATAATTAAAAAGCCTGGATATTTTAATATTCTTCTGTATTAATATACAACATTTTAGAGAAAATTATTGCATATAATTATGGAGTTGTTTTGTAATTTAGAGCAAAACGTTCCGCTCTCAAAATGGACATATGTGTTTTTGTTTGTTTGTTTGTTTGTTTGTTTGTTTTTGCGTTGTGCTTCCAGCTGTGAATTTTTGTGTACTTTTATTACATTTTTAATAATCTGCGCTAACATTGATGTTAAATCTTTTAATTTTTTTAAAAACATTTTCTGCACCGTTTTATCACATTTTCTCCCATGATCCAGTTAATGACCTTTGACCTTTACTCATTCTAAATCAGATTTTATTTATTTATTTATTTATTTATTTATTTATTTTTAAAAGCAGATATCTTTGTAGACTTTATTATTATTTTCTGCGCACCTTATCACATTTTCCCCTTTTTCGTCATCCAGTTACCGGATTTAACAAATTACAAATGATAACGTATTCTCCTGAGGAAGGTGAAATAGCCCTGATCTGTATATTCAGTGATGATCAGATCTTCTACACGCGTCATTATCGTAATAAAATATTAAGGTTCCACTTCCTTCCTCCTAATGACGAGGTTAGCTCTGGTTTTATGATTTTAATTTGTATTGATATGACGATATTTTATTATCATACATTCACACAGTATCCTCTTTCCCATCTGTCCATTCTGCAGGTGTGTGTGTGTGTGTGTGTGTGTGTGTGTGTGTGAGAGAGAGAATCATGGGCCGGCTGGACGGAAAAGTGATCGTGTTGTCTGCGGCTGCGCAGGGAATCGGCCGAGCTGCTGCTCTGGTGTGTATTTTATATTTTCCTGGTCAGCAGGTGTTAGGGGTCCAAGCACCAGGTGATTCACAGCAAAGACTATAAGACTGTTACATGCTCTGTAAAGTGTTCAAACCCACCGCCACCGCCAGAGTCACAGTTAGAGTCAGTGCTGTAAACAACTAATGCACCAGGGGGCAGCAGAGTAAAGGTGGCAGTGGAACTGAGATTTGTAAAGACCACTAGGCCCGTTTCCAGAAATACAGACTTCTTCGTTTTTCACGTGCCTGGGGTAACGTTCAAACGTTTCGTGGAACAATGTGTCACGTTACAAATTATGCTACGTGCGTAGCCCCTCGCGTCGTTCCCGGCGTTGGCTTGCGTGTAGCGCAGGTACCAGGCCTGTGCCTCACATCCACCAGAGTTTATTTACACCGATGTAGGAAAATCCAACGTAGTGCAGTTTAATCGGAACGATCCGAGGGAAAGTGTGAGCGTGAGCGCCGAGTCGTGTGTTCGACTCCCGGATGCGTGCGAGGATCCCGTGCGCCGTTCGGAGAAGAACGATCACCGCTCAGAGTAACGCAGAACTTTGTCTGGTTTCCTTAACGACGAAAAGCAGCGAGCTGCCCGCGAGGCGAAAGAGTCGACTCTTCCTGATGAGCTGAGTCAAATGATCCGACTCGTTCCTAAACAGCACATCTCGAGCCCGTACAGGATTTCACGGAGTTTTCTCGTGAACGCTCGATTTTGCTGCGCCTTTTTTTTTTTGTTTTGTTTTTCAAACTTTGCGATACGACTTGCGGAGTTTTTTGTGTTTTTTTTTTTTTTTTTTATTTTGCGGAAAACTACCCGATTCGGCAAAAAAAGTGACCGCACGAAACAGTCCTGCGCTCTCTTTCGCAGCGACGTCTGTTGGTAAATGAGACCTTTTAGCCGTACTCACGTTCGACGCACGTGAATCGAAGAGGGCTTCGGTTGAACGCGTGTCGTGATGACGTCACGTGACGCGTCTCGGCCCGGATCTGCGGAAAATCTGCGGCCATTTTGAAAAATCGCAGCTCCTCCGAATATTCCGGAGTTTCTCTGTTTTCGCGTTGATTTCTGCGATCACAACGTCCCGGAGGGGCCGGTTCAGTTAACAGTGCACTCCGTCCTACACAACCTCACACTGCTGTATCAGTTACTTTAATTATATTACATTATAATTACATGATATAAGCCTATATGTACAAATCTCCCATGCAACTTTTTTTCCCCTTCGAATATGATCTTACGTTTATTACTATTGTACAGACGTACTGTCTATAACTTTTCATAGTAGACATTTTAAAAAATGTCTATTTTATTTATTTATTTATTTATTTTTATTACGCTTGATGTCAGAATTGTAGCGTTGACATTTATTTTCCTTTGTCACAATGTGATAAAATATTAATCACAATAATCAGTAACTGAGTGTGGAATAAGTTCCCTCTGGACTAATGTATAGATATATTTGTGCATTTACTTATTATTCATTATTTTTGTTTACCGTATTAATAATTAAACTTTTTTACTACTCGATCATATATAATGTTTATACTTGTATAATATTTATTACTTTTTTATAATGTTTTTTTTTTTTTTTTTTTACTTTATTCTACAGCGTTTTGAGCGACCGCGTGTATGAAACGTGCTGTTAAATACATTTATTTATTTGTTTGTTTATTTATTTATTTATTAGTAGTAGTAATTCACACTTTTGTATTGTATAAATCTTCCATGGTGTTAACGTTAGATTAAAATAAACGTGTAGTGTGTGTGTGTGTGTGTGTGTGTGTGTGTGTGTGTGTGTGTGTGTGTGTGTTGTGCCATGTAAAATGTCACGTGGAGTGGTCGGACCGGAGCGATCAGCGGGTCAGGACTCAGAGTGAAATGACAATGCGGTGTCTTTGTGTGTGTTTTGCTGTTGTTTCTTTGCTTTTGTGTGTGTGTTTTTTTTGCCCTGCAGAATCAGTCAGGTTTCATTACAGCTGTGTTTGTGTGCTAAATAACAGAAGTGACAGAACGGCGCTGCTGTAGCCTGAGGAGGATAAAAAACACACACTAGTGTGGCTGTACATCCAGAACCTGAACTCAGGAAACCTTTAATAATCACAGCAGATCATCAGAAGCTCAGGAACGAAGAAGAACAACATCGGCGTATTAAAGATGGACATTTTAGAGATTTTAAAATGATCATTTAATCCGCCCTCTAATCACATTCCATACTTCAAATTATTTTTATTTATTTGTTATTTTTTATTTGTCACTGTACGCATTTCATTTCCCCCCCCCCTCCCCCCCTCTCTCTCTCTCTCTGTGCATGAAATTATATTTATTCTCTGTGTAAAATCTCAATAAAATGCTGTATCTATGTATTTATTTATTTATTTTTATAGGCTTTTGCTAAAGAAGGAGCTCAGGTCATTGCTACGGACCTCAACGGAGAGAAACTGAAAGAACTGGACGGAACTCCAGGTAATGAAACGACGCCACCTAGTGACACTGCAGCTGGATTTACATCATATATTTGTTTATTTGATTAAAAAAAAATAGTTATTAACTTTAAGTTTTGATTAAAGATGCAATTTGGGGATATAAATAGATTTTAAGCGTTCTGATTGTACAGATTTATTTTTCTGTATTCTGCATCGTGATATATATATATATATATATATATATATATATATTTCCAATATTCAAATATTTAATTTAATAATGAATACATTTTGTGTCCCGTGTTTTGCTTTATGGACTTTTTTGTTGCTTGATGTAACTAACGCCACACTTTTATTTTTTGCCACTTTTTTTTTTTTTTTTAAATTATGCATCAATTTGATAAATTAATATAGTATAATACATATATGATGTTTTAAATTTCTTGTTTATAAAAAAAAAAAAAATTCCATGTTTAATGTTAATGTTACATTGGACTAAACAGATCAGTCACCGAAACATTACCATGAGTAGAAAAATAAAAATAAAACAAAGAAAATAGGTGATAAAATGGTAATTATTTATATTTTTTGCTCCTGGTGTTTTACACATTCTGTGCCGCTATAAGATTACGGATTATATAATTAATTTGACTGATATTTTTATCAATATAGTTTGAAATAAAAGTGTAAATATCGCTTTTGTGCACCGATTCATAAACGTTTGAGACAAAATCCCACTGAACCGTAAATATTATAATTAAATGATGAATATGATGTTATGTTTTCTTCAGGAATCAGGACTCAGGTGCTGGATGTGACTAAAAAGGAGCAGGTGGAAGCTCTGGCTAAAGAGTTGGAGCGAGTTGACGTGCTGTTTAACGTAGCGGGGTAACGACTTTCACTTTACTGTATATCTCATATTAATCCTCCAACAGGATTCTCTGATCACCGTCACTCTGATCAGGATTAAACACTGAAAACAAACAAACAAACAAACAAATAAATAAATAATCTGGAGTCAGTGTGAGGTGTGGTGAATGAATGAATGAATGAATAAACAAATAAATAAATAAGATAAATAAATAAAAGAACAATCAACATTGTTTATTTGTTATTTTATTTATTATTTATTTTAAATGTAATATTTATTATTAGTAATACTATTATTAGTATTATGCTTAATTTTTTAATATTTAGAATGCTTTCTTCCTTTTTTAAATTATTATTATTATTATTATTATTATTATTATTATTATTATTATTATTACTTATAATACTGACATTCTAATGTAGACCTATTTTCTTATATAATGTGTTATAATGTGTAATATATATATATATATATATATATATATATATGCATATCAATAATTAATTGTAAAGTAAGTCACCTTTTTTACTTAAAAAAAAGCACTATCATGTGGATAAAAAGTGCTCTATATGTAAAGATTATTATTATTATTAGTATTAGTAGTATTAGTAGTAGTAGTGGTACTATTAGTTGTAGCATTAGTATTAGTAGTAGTTTTAGTAGTGGTATTAGTAGTAGTAGCAGTAGTATTAGTAGTAGTATTTGTAGTTTGTAGTATTCGTATTAGTAGTATCAGCAGTATTAGTAGTAGTAGTACTAGTACTAGTAGTAGTAGTGATACAATTAGTAGTAGCATTAGTATTAGTAGTAGTATTAGTAGTGGTGTTAGCAGTAGTAGCAGTAGTATTATTAGTAGTATTAGTAGTAGTGGTATTAGTGTTAGTAGTAGTATTTGTAGTTTGTAGTATTCGTACTAGTAGTACTAGTAGTAGTATTAATAGTATTTGTAGCAGTATTAGAAGTAGTATTCGTATTAGTAGTAGTATTAGTAGTAGTAGTAGTAGCAGTAGTAGTAGTAGTAGTACTATTAGTAGTAGCATTAGTATTAGTAGTAGCAGCACTAGTATTAGTAGTAGTAGTAGTAGTAGTAGTAGTGTTAGTAGTATTAGTAGTAGTGGTATTAGTGTTAGTAGCAGTATTTGTAGTTTGTAGTATTCATAGTAGCAGTATTAGTAGTAGTATTAATAGTATTAGCAGCAGTATTAGTAGTAGTATTCATATTAGTAGTATTAGCAGTATTAGTAGTAGTAGTAGTAGTAATAGCAGTAGTATTGGTAGTAGTAGCAGTAGTAGTATTATCAGCAGTAGTATTAGTTTTAGTAGTATTAGTAGCAGTGTTAGTATTAGTAGTAGTATTAGTATCAGTGGTATTAGTAGTATTCGTATTGGTAGTAGTAGTATTAGTGGTATTAGTAGTATTAGTATTGGTGGTATTAGTAGCAGTAGTATCAGTATTAGTAGTATTACTATTAGTGGTATTAGCAGTAGTATTAGTAGTAGTAGTAGTAGTAGTAGTGTTAGTAGTATTAGTAGTAGTGGTATTAGTGTTAACAGTAGTATTTGTAGTGGTACTAGTAGCACTATTCATATTAGTAGTAGTAGTAGTGGTAGTAGTAGCAGTGTTAGTGGCATTAGTAGTATTAGTGTTAGTAGCAGTATTTGTAGTTTGTAGTATTCGTATTAGTAGTATTAGTAGTAGTATTAATAGTATTAGTAGTAGTATTCGTATTAGTAGTGCTAGCAGTATTAGTAGTAGTAGCAGTAGTAGTAGCAGTATTAGTAGTGGTATTAGTAGTAGTAGCACTAGTATTAGTATTAGTAGTAGTATTAGTGTCAGTAGTATTAGTAGTAGTGGTATCAGTGTTAGTAGCAGTATTTGTAGTTTGTAGTATTCATAACAGTAGTATTAGTAGTAGTATTAGTAGTATCAGTAGTAGTATTAGTAGCATTAGTAGTAGTATTCGTATGAGCAGTATTAGCAGTAGTAGTAGTAGTAGTAATAGCAGTAGTATTAGTAGTAGTATTGGCAGTAACAGTATTAGTATTAGTAGTAGTATTAGTATTAGTGGTATTAGTGGTATTAGTAGTAGTATTAGCAGTGGTACTATTAGCAGTATTAGTAGTAGTAGTAGTAGCATCAGTATTAGTAGTATTAGCAGTAGTAGTAGTAGCAGTAGTAGTATTATTAGTATTAGCAGTATTAGTAGTAGTATTAGTAATCGTAGTATTAGTGGTAGTATTAGTAGTAGCAGTAGTAGTAGTAGTAGTGGCATTAGTAGTAGTAGTATCAGTATTAGTAGTATTAGTATTAGTAGTATTAGTAGTAGCAGTATTAGTAGTAGTGTTAGTATTAGTGGTAGTATTAGTATTAGTGGTATTAGTAGTATTAGTATTGGTAGTATTAGTAGCGGTAGTAGTAGTAATAGTAATAGTGTTTGCAGTATTAGTAGTAGTGGTATTAGTGTTAGCAGTAGTATTTGTAGTAGTACCAGTAGTAGTATTCGTATTAGTAGTAGTAGTAGTAGCAGTATTAGTGGTATTAGTTGTATTAGTAGTAGTACTAGTGGAATTAGTTGTAGTAGTATTAGTATTTGTAGTAGTGGTAGTATTAGTATTCGTAGTACTAGTAGTAGTATTAGTAGTAGTAGTAGTAGTAGTATTAGTGGTATTATTAGAGGTAGTAGTATTATTATTAGTAGTAGTATTAGCAGTAGTATTAGTAGTAGTATTGGTATTCGTAGTAGTAGTAGCAGTAGTAATGGTGGCAGTAGTGGTAGTATCAGTATTAGTAGTATTAGCAGTAGTATTAGTATTAGTAGTATTAGCAGCATTAGCAGTAGTAGTAGTAGTAGTAGTAGTATCAGTAGTATTAGTGGTAGTAGTATCAGTAGTAGTATCAGTAGTATTATTATTAGTAGTAGTACTAGTATCACTATTATTAGTATTAGTAGTAGTATTCGTATTTGTAGTATTAGTAGTAGTATTAGTATTAATAGTATTGGTAGAAATATTAGTATCAGTGGTATTAGTAGTATTAGTAGTAGTAGTAGCAGTAGTAGTATTAGCATTAGTAGTATTAGTGGTAGTATTAGTATTAGTATTCATATTAGCAGTACTAGTAGTAGTAGTATTAGTGGTAGTAGTAGTGGCAGTATTAGTATTGGCAGTATTAGTGGCAGTAGTATTAGTGGTAGTAGTAGTAGTATTTGTAGTGGTATTAGTATTAGTATTAGTGGTATTAGTAGTATTAGTATTAGTAGTATTAGTATTCGTAGTAGTAGTAACAGTATTAGTAGTAGTAGTATTAGTGTTAGCAGTAGTATTTGTAGTAGTACTAGTAGTAGTATTTGTATTAGTAGTAGTAGTAGTAGTAGTAGCAGTATTAGTGGTATTAGTAGTAGTAGTAGTAGTAGTAGTATTAGTATTATTATTAGTTGCAGTATTAGTATTCGTAGTATTATTAGTAGTATTAGTAGTAGTAGTAGCAGTGGTACTATTAGTAGTGGTATTAGTAGTATTAGCATTAGTATTAGTAGTATTAGCAGTATTAGTATTAGTAGTTGTAGTAGTAGTAGTATCAGTAGTATTAGTAGTATTAGCATTAGTGTTGGTAGTATTAGCAGTATCAGTATTAGTAGTAGCAGTAGTAGTATTAGTAGTAGTAGTACTAGTATTAGTAGTAGTAGTATTAGTAGTAGTATTAGTAGTGGTATTAGTAGTAGTATTAGTAGTAGTATTCGTATTAGTGGTATTAGTAGTAGTATTCATATTAGTAGTATTAGTATTAGTATTAATAGTATTGGTAGTAATATCAGTGTTAGTGGTATTAGTGGTATTGTTATTAGTAGTAGTAGTATTAGCATTAGTAGTATTGGTGGTAGTATTAGTGGTAGTAGTAGTAGAAGCATTAAAAGCATTAGTTGTAGTACTAGTGGTAGTATTAGTATTAACAGTATTAGTATTGGTTGTCGTAGTAGTGGTAGTAGTAGTAGTATTAGTGGTATTAGTAGCAGTAGTATTAGTATTGGTATTACTATTAGTGGTATTAGTAGTAGTAGTATTAGTAGTAGTATTAGTAGTGGTGGTGGTGTTGGTGATAATTTAGCACTTCACAGGTGTGGTAGTTCCTTATCAGTCTGTTTCTTGGTTTCTTCTCCCCCCCAGGTTTGTTCATCATGGTACGATCCTGGACTGTGAGGAGTCGGACTGGGACTTTACCATGAACCTGAACATACGCAGCATGTACCTGATGATCAGAGCCTTCCTGCCCCAGGTCACTCATCTACACATTAGCATGAGCTGTAATAGGATCTGCCATGTTTTTTTGTTTGTTTGTTTGTCTGTTTGTTTTTTACTTAACGAGCTAACAGAATAACCTTTAGACTTTGTCACATCACCGTGTACACAGTGTACCCAGGATAAACACGATAAGAGATGAGTGAAAGGTGAAAGTTACAGTTAGAAAGAACAGAACTGAGGATCATTTTGTGTATGATGGAGAAAAAGTGCCAGTATTGAACAGAAGGCTGCTTGGATGTTCGGACGCTCGCGACATGGCGGCCGTCCTCTATCGTTAGGTTAAAGACGAGCGCTTCAACGTTGCTGTATTTTCTGTGTATTCGTGCACGCAGATGTTGGCTCGCAGGTCGGGGAACATCATTAACATGGCGTCTGTGGCATCAAGTATCAAAGGCATGAAGATATTTTTATTAGTTATTTTGCATTTCCCATGATTTATTGTATTCTTTAAATATTCTGACTGGTATAAACATAATTTTTTTTATATAAGTGTGTGTGTGTGTGTGTGTGTGTGAGTAGGTGTAGTGAACAGGTGTGTGTACAGCACGTCTAAAGCGGCAGTGATCGGTCTCACCAAGTCTGTAGCTGCAGATTTCCTCGAGCAGGGGATTCGCTGTAACTGCATCTGCCCCGGTACACTGCTCAACTCTTACACTCTTACACACACACACACACACACACACACACACACACACACACACACACACACACACACACACACACACACACACACACACACAGAGTCTCCGTATCTACAGAAAACTCGCATTTAAATTTATGCAAATGTTAAATTCGCCCAGGATCAGGGCTAACAGTAAATGCTGTATGCTTTACAGTATTATATATATATAAAATATTTTTTTTCTGCATTTTTGTTCAGTTAACAGCTCGAGTTCTTCCTCTCTTTTCTCTCCACAGGGACTGTAGACACTCCGTCACTCAGAGAGCGGATCCAGGCCAGACCTGATCCTGAACAGGTACTAAAGTCTGAGGACAAGACAAAAAAAACACCTAGAATGTTTTTTTTTTTTAGACCTGGAATAATAATCATCATTTTTTTACTTAAACTTAAAATAAACACATGTTTTTTTGTAAACATATACTGACATATACATTTTACTGTAGTCTGAAAGGAGATGATACAATAATCCCAGCAGTCATGTCCTGATCAATACTTAGATATTTATAGCAGTAAGTATTTTTTAGGAGGAAAAACATGATGAAGATCGCGTGATGATGATTACGGATGGATATTTTACCTCCTACAGCTTCAGAAGCAGAAGTATTTTTCCATCACGCAGCTGATGAATAACATTTGTCCAGAACATATCCAAGAGATATATATATATATATATATATATATATATCCCACGTTCATATCCAGCTAATAATGAAGAACTCCTCACGATGGAGTTCCAGCTACTTCTGCACGTGAACGCGGGTGCTAACATGGCCGCCGAATAAAGAACATAAAGTCTCCTTATGTGTTGTGTTTCAGGAGTTTAAGAACTTCATGGCGAGGCAGAGGATCGGCAGGTTGTGCACCGCGGAGGAGGTGGCTCATCTGTGTGTTTATCTCGCCTCCGATGAGGTCAGTTCAGAAAACGAATTATTAATCAGGTTCAACAATGTGCCGAGATCAGCCACAATATTTTATTTCAAATAATAATAATAATAATAATAATAATAATAATAATAATAATAATAATACACTACTATGTTGTTCATGACTCGTTTCATTGGGCAACATTTTATTTGTGATTTTCTATCATCATCATCATATTATGACATCACTTCCTGTGTTGAAAATAATAACATGCAGAAAATAATTCGCAGAAATTGTGAAAATGATATTTTCAGAAACTTTGTTGAAAATTCAACATTTCCGATGGTTTCGTGTTGACGATTATGATTGGTCAAGTGTCGCACAAGTGCGACATGAAGAAGGCGGAGCTTATGGCGCATTCAGCTAGACAGCAACAGCTGAAATTGTGACCAAAAAAAACCACCAAGTATAATAATAATAATCTGTAATAATCACGAAATTATAATATTTTGACAATAATTTTTATTCTAGTGTGTGTGTGTGTGTGTGTGTGTGTGTGTGTGTGTGTGGTTGACATCGCGATATATCATCTATACAGTCATCATCACATGCCTACATGGATTATTCTGTCATTTTTATTTATTTTATTTTTGCTACCTTTTAAACTACAGTCAAGTCCAGAAATATTGGCACCCCCTCAGGAACCCGGGCGTCATTTTAAGCCTAAACGTCTAGTTATTTTCTTCAAAACTCTGATTTCAAAATGACTGGCACCTCCTTCAGCAGTACAAAGCCGTACGCTCCTGAATTGAACTCTTTTTTTGTTTGTTTTGCTCTGTTTTTGTGTATTTTTTTCTTTACTGCTAATGTAATAATCCTATCTATTAACTGAAATGAATGTTTTGTGTGTGCAGTCGGGGTACGTGACCGGAGCTGAACATGTCATCGATGGAGGATGGAGTCTGTGATTGACAGCTCACAAGGGGGAAAAAAACCAAACAAATAGCCTAAATATGTTCCACGTCATTGCAGTGATTTGAAACGTGTCACGTTGGTCCGTTTTCAATGAAATCATTAATCAAATAAAAGACAGAAAAGACTGTAAAGCTCTAAATTGGTTATGGTTCAGTCTTGAGATTTTTTTTTTTTTTTTTTACGCCCATTCATTTTTGAATGAAAAGGTGCCAATAATTATTCTTCCTCACTCAGAATGTCTCCCAATACTAGTGTGAGGACGATTATTCTTGTGATGATGTTTCTAATAAATGTTTTAAAGATTTAAATGTTATTGTTCTTCATTTATTTTTTTTATTTTTTTGTTATGATCAATAATGTCGTTATTAAACTCCGTGTTGTTTACAATCGGCCACCATTTTAGCGTATCCGCTTCCCTACTGTTCTGTGATTGGTTCAATCCCAAACGGTTCGCTATATTCTGTGTAGTGCACTGAGAAGGGTGTAAACGCCATGACATCACAGCTTATGTGGTGCTCTGTCAGAGAGAGCGAGGAAATGTTTGGGATCGAGCCGGAGATTTCGACACCACGGCGGCTTTCTTCAGCATCCACATCAGAGGAAGAAGCACGAGTCCGTTATGAAGTGAGTAACCATGACAACCGGTTTACGGTTTGATTTCAACAGGTATGATGCTAGCTAGCTAAAACGGAAACGTAGCCTACTTAGTGATTTTATTCGCCATCTTGTTTTTTTGTTGTTGTTGTTTTTGTTGTTATAACGAGCTCAATCAGTCGGTTGGCTGCTCTCAGTGTAGCGTGGTACAAAAATAACAGTGTTAACGTACATAAAGCACAAAATATCACTTTTATTAACTTCACCAAAATGGGCTGAATCCCAAAATGGCTCCGTGTTCACTATATATAAGTGCACTAATTAGGGTAGAAATAATTACACACACTAGACACTGGTGCATTATGGGCTGTGTTTGGATTCAGCTGGTTTAAATTTATACTTTAATTTCATGTAATTTTATAGTAAATATATTTTTATCTTAATCTTTCAGTCCACGTGGTGCTAATGTAGCATATGGTGAGCTAATTAGTGTGTAGTCTGGTTAAAATCCGATTAACTGTTCAATTTAAGCTGCTTTTACCTCGATTTACGCCTCAGTTCACATCACAACCACAAAAGTGTTAATTCGGTCAACGCTTTAATTTTTTTAAAATTACATTTAAGCCTAAAAAAAAACCCCTGAGATTTATTCATCATGTATTCAAAATACTTTGTATTGAACAAAGCACAATACACAAGAAAGAGAAAAAAAAAAACACACATTACTGACCATAAACGAGTTAAAAATCTTATTTTTTATGTAAGGAATGAAAATTATTCCTTTTATATCACAGCAATTCGCCAACGAATACAATTTTTCACAAATTTAAAAGAATCGCGTCAGTTTAAAGTTGCGTAACGTCCACGATACGAGTCAGTTCCTGTTCTCACTTACATTATAGCAGCTATAAACACTCGTTCCCTCACCTGCCTCTCTTTCTCCTCTCTTGAAGTTAATAAAACAAAAACAAAAAAAACACAGCTTGTTATGTTACGGAGAAATCGCAAAGAAGCGTGAACTCCTCTGTCCTGAAGATATCGAAAAACTTACAGCTTTACACAGAGCAGATCAGCCATAACATTAAAACCACCTGTCTAATATTGTGTAGGTCCCCCTTGTGCCAATAAAATCTCCACGAGACCTCTGAAGGTGTGCTGTGGTATCTGGTATCTGGTACCAAGACGTTAGCAGCAGATCCTTTAAGACCTGTAAGTTGCGAGGTGGAGCCTCCATGGATCGGACTTGTTTGTCCAACACGTCCCACGGATGCTACATCGGATCGAGATCTGGGGAATTTGGAGGCCGAGTCAACACCTTGAAGTCTTCGTCATGTTCCTCAACTTTTTCAGCAGTTTGTTCTACAGTAGCTCTTCTGTGGGATCGGACCAGACGGTCTAGCCTTCGTTCCCCACGTGCATCAGTGAGCCTCGGGAGCCCGTGACCCTGTCTCCGGTTCACCGGTTGTCCTCCCTTGGGCCACTTTTGGTAGGTACTAACCACTGCATACCGGGAACACCCCACAAGACCTGCTGTTTTGGAGATGTTCTGACCCAGTCGTCTAGCCATCGCAATCTGGCCCTTGTTAAAAAGTCACTCAGATCCTTACGCTCGCCCATTTTTCCTGCTTCCAACACATCAACTTCGAGAACTGACTGTTCACTTGCTGCCTAACCAGATAATCGATGGTATTCCCTTCACCTGTCAGCGGTTTTTTATGTTATGGCTGATCAGTGTACCTCTGACTGTTACAAAGTGCTGACACTGGAGACTCCTTCCGTAAACATCTCCTTACTTTAGCAAAACTTCACCGTATCAACGATTTATACGGCGCGTCCATCGTACAAGTCCCAGTGAACGAGCTGTTACTATAGAAACGAGCGCATTGATATAAACCTGCGCTACCGTCAGAGCTGCTGTTATAGACAGTTAATCAACAACTTCTCAAGAATCTCAGTCTCGAATTCAACATGCTATATTGTGTATCATGCAGTTTTTTAAGTATAGCAATATAATACTTTAGCCATATCACGCAGCTTTATATAACAGAGGTAGAGATTAAACACCTGAGTTTATCCTCCCCGGTCTATGACAGGCCGCCTGTAGCTCCGCCCAGTTAGTGGGCGGGAAGTGGAAGTGGCATGAACTTCCTCGCTGGGCAGTGCACCACGTCAGAGATGAAGTGATCTCACTGTATTATGGAGCATGCTGAGGCTCGACCCGATTCACCCGACTCGCTGGAGGGAGAAGGTCCTGTGGTGGGAAACCATGCTGAGGTACTGAGGGTTACAAATACATTTTTAAAAAAATGTTTACGTTTATGTTGCATTATTAGTGTTAATATTATCATTTAAGTCCTGACATTCTTTAATTACATACTGTACTTAATTATTAATTCAAATTCAGTTTAAAACTGTGTGGAAAAACTGTGTGTGTTGTTATAGATTTACACGCTCTGTTGGTACATGAGTAGGTTTTATGCAGTGTGTGTGTGTGTGTGTGTGTGTGTGTGTGTGAGTGTGAGACAAACCCTGCAGAACAAACAGGAACCTGTGACTCCACTGATAAACTCTTTATTCTAATATTTCTGATACTGGAACTTAATTACATGAGAGTCAACACGGGCTGGGCTTCACGTGTATTGTGTACTGTTCAGTTCTCAGTGCAAAATTCTTATCTGTGCTAATCACACACACACACACACACACACACACACACACACACACACACACACACACACACACACAGTAAGGTGTTCTTCAGCATGGTTTTATGATTAGGTTTGTATTCATATTTCCAGCACTGTCCGGGTAACCAGACGTTCCAGGCGTTGTTGAGCGAGGACACGGAGGAGACGGAGGTGCAGGGACCCGGACACTCCATGGACGCCTCCACCAACACGGAGCCGAAGCGGCGGCGCTGTGGGTGGCTGAGGAGGCGGTGCCCGTGTCCCCCTCGCGGCCTGCTGGCGTCGCTTATCACCAGAGGTGAGCGGGGCGAAGGGACACTACCCGATAATTTACCAATAACTTCATTCCACAGCGGTCCAAACCGCTGAGCCCTGAGTGTCTCATTTTAAACCATTAAAATAAAACATAAATCAACTGTAAATCATATACATTTATATACAATTAAATTATAAATAATTTAAAAAATAATAATTATTATAATGTTACTTAAAATCCTAAGAAACAACTAAAAATGGCCCAAGAACATCTTTACAACTTTACCCTTATTAACAATAACATGAATATGCGTCAATATGCAAATGTCCACCTTATCTAACATCACTATATCAGTATCAGAGTCTCCTCATTTTGTCACCGATTTATTTTACACCAGCCAAAGTCTGTCAGAGAATATTTCCACGTTACCATGGCAACCATCATCTGTTCATGGCTAACATCGGCCAGGTTTTCTAGCTAACCAGCGTAGCATTCAGTTTGTGTGGCTAAATTTATTCGACTGGACCTGGCGCTTATATCGTCTAATTTGCATATAAGACTGTGATTGGTTGAGGTTTGTTTAGTGACATCACACACTGAGCTCATACGTAGCCTCGCTCTCAAATCAGTTTTATACTGCTCTGTGTGTGTGTGTGTGTGTGTGTGTGTGTGTGTGTGTGTGTGTGTGTGTGTGTGTGTGTGTTCAGCATCCATGGCCGCAGTGCTATTCGGAGTGGTTTGGTCCATCACTGAGGACGAGTGTCTCCCTGGAGGAAACCTGTTCGGCATCATCACCGTGTTTATCTGCTCTCTGATTGGAGGAAAGCTGGTGGGATTAGTCCGTCTGCCCCGCCTCCCACCTCTCCCTCCTCTCCTGGGTATCACGCCTTCTTTTATTCTCACTGTTTTTTTTACTTTTCCATATAAGATATGAATTATAGTCTGTTTCTATCAGCTGTTATGTTAATATTCTGCGGAGGCGCAAAAAGATGATGTCATCAAAAGAGACACACTAGTGATGATTATATATATATATATATATTTTTTTTTTTAACATAAAGGTCCTTCGGTCATGCGGTTAATTTTAGTTCAATTAATGTTTAATACATTTTATTTAATTGCGTATGATAGTTTTGAGTATAATTTTAGTTAAAGGTTAATATGCTGTAACAGAAACCAAAACCTGCTGCTAGAATTCCTGCTAAAGTGAAGATTTTAATCCTCTCGGCTTCTTTTAAAATAATAGTTTCATCTGTCATAAAAAAATAAACTGTCCTATTCAAACAAATGTCTCAGTTACATTGTAGTTGTTTTTCTTTCTCCGTCAAAATCTGTGAGAAAAGTGTAACTGATATGTGTGTGTGTGTGTGTGTGTGTGTGTGTGTGTGTGTGTGTGTGTTCAGGTATGTTGTTAGCAGGTGTCCTCCTCAGGAACATCCCCGTGGTGACGGAGGCCGTGAATATCGACTTCAGATGGTCCGCCTCTCTGAGAAACATCGCCCTGGCTGTCATTCTGACCCGAGCTGGCCTGGGATTGGACGCCTCGGTACGTCAATCGTTCCCATACTCCGCCCACAACCCGCTGGGACACGTTCATGTCTTGTTTATGTGTGTACAGTAGTGCGGTTTCCCTTCCTGTGATTTAGAGCTAAATTTGAATTTTGTGCATACGGAGAAAAACAAGTTAACTAAGTTATGAAGGTGAATAAATGTATGTGGCGAAATACATCGTGGTCTGATGAGACCAATTCTAAAAGGTGTAATAATTCCATAATTCCAAAAGGTATGTTTGGTGCAAAAAAAAAAAAGAGCACATCACCAGAAGATCACCATCCCCACGGTGAAGCACGGTGGTGGCAGCATCATGCTTTAGGGCTGCTTTTCTTCAGCCACAACTGGGGCTTTTATCAAGGTGGAGGGAATCATGAACAGCTACAGATACCAGTCGATTTTAGTGCAGAACCTTCAGGTGTAATGTACAAATGTAGGTTACTATGTTAATTAAGGAAGGAATATATATCCGATTCTTATTAAATTCATTTATTCTCAGGCTAATCAGGTTTAAATTTAAAAGATTACCCTCAACAAAAACAATTAATGTGATGGAGTAGAATTAAACTATTTTATTACTGACATGGATAAGTAAGTGTGATTTCAAGCTTTTTATATCTTCTGCTGAAAACTGCTGGTAAATCTTTAATGAAAAAATATATGTTAATAAAAACTTATAAAGTAAAAAAAAAAAACTTTAAAGTTAATATCGTTTTGGTTAACAAGTTTTTTAAAAAAATGATTATAACAATTTGTGATTTTAATAGAAACTTTCATAAGAAAATAAACTTTATGTTAATAAATGTAAGAATGTAAGTGAAGTGAGTATGTTGGTAAGTCATTAAATGTGAGATCTGAGGAGGTGTCGGTTTCAGGCGCTGAAGAAGCTGAAGGCGGTGTGTGTTCGTGTGGCCGTGGGTCCGTGTCTGATCGAGACCTCGACTGTGGCTCTGCTGTCTCACTTCCTCATGGGACTTCCCTGGATCTGGGGCTTCATACTGGGGTTCGGCTGCAGATATTAAACCCGCATCACACACACACACACACACACTTTAATACAAGTGCAGCTTAAGTAAAAGGTGTTCGTTTGCTATACAGAAGTAATTATTCAATTAATTTAAGTTAAGTAAAGCGTGAAGATCTAACCGTAAACCGTAACTGTCGGTGTGTTTGTCGTGTTCAGGTTCGTTCTGGGTGCCGTGTCTCCCGCTGTGGTGGTTCCCTCCATGCTGCTGCTGCAGAAGGACGGTTACGGGGCGGAGCAGGGCGTGCCCACGCTGTTAATGGCCGCCGGAAGCTTCGACGATGTCCTGGCCATCACAGGGTTCACCACCTGCCTCGGCATCGCCTTCGCCACCGGTAACTGAACCTCACGGTGAAGATCTACATCTCAGAAACTCTGTGTGACGTGAAAAAAAGATTTTAACTCCGGTTATAAACCCAGTCTCTGTGCCAACCCCCTGCAGGCTCCACCTGGTTCAACATCCTCCGAGGGTTTTTAGAGGTTTTAGGAGGCGTGGTTGCGGGCGTGGCTCTCGGTTTCCTCCTTCGTTATTTTCCCAGTAAAGACCAGGTAAAGCCTCCTGATTACACTCCACATACACGACATTACATCAGTCTACATTAGTCTACATTTACTCCAATGGAGCTCATTTTAGCTGTAAATGTTCTGTAGAAAGCTCTGGTGCTGAAGCGTTCCTTCCTGCTGCTTGGGCTCGGTGTGTTTGCTGTGTTCGGCTCTAACGTGGCCGGATTCCCCGGTTCTGGAGGACTCTGTACACTCGTCCTCGCGTTCCTCGCTGGAACCGGCTGGGAAAACAACAAAGTATGATACTCTCGCAAAAAAACAAACAAACAAACAAACAAAATTCTGCATAGCTCTTTCTTTATGTTAATATATTTTCTGCAAGTAGATAATAAATCATTTTATTTTCCTCTTTACTTTTCTTAATTCCTTTTTCTTTTCTTTTTTTTTATTTTCCTTTCTTTATTCCGTTTCTTTTTTTCCATTACCGAATTACTAATAGTTAATTGTTAATTGTTTTGTTCTCTCTCTTTTCCATGTTTTCTTTTCTTTCTTTCCTCATTTTCTTCTGCTTTCTCCTTTTTCTTCTTTTCCTTTCCTTTTCTTTCTTTCATTATTGTCTTGTTTTCTTCTTTTGTTTCTTTTGTCTTGCTTTCTCCTTTATCTTTTCTCTTTATTGTTCCTTTCTTTTTTAAAAATTTTCTTTTGCTTTTCTTTTTGGTTATGCCTTGCTTTATTTATTTTGTTTCTTTTTGTTTTCTTTATGGTTTACTTTTTCCTAATCTTTTTGGTATCCTGCCTTGATCTATCTTTCTTTCTTTCTATCTTTCTTTCTTTCTGTCTTTCTTTCTTTCTTGTGTGTGTGTTCAGGCTCCTGTAGAGGAGGTTGTAGATAAGGTATGGGACGTGTTTCAGCCTCTGTTGTTTGGGCTGATTGGAGCTGAAATCCGTGTCGGTGCTCTGGAGCCCATGACTGTGGGTCAGTCTCTCTCCCACACACACACATGCACACACACACACTCTCACACACACACATGCACACACACACACACTCACACACACATGCACACACACATGCACACAAAAACTAAAGTAAAGAAACAGTTTCATATTGTATTACTGTGTGTGTGTGTGTGTGTGTGTGTGTGTGTGTGTGTGTGTGTGTGTTTCCTCAGCTCTGGGTCTTGCTGCTCTCAGCATTGCTGTGAGTGTGAGGATCTTCTTCACCTTCCTCATGGTGCTCTGCGCTGGATTTAATTTTAAAGAGAAGCTCTTCATTGCTCTGGCCTGGATGCCTAAAGCCACTGTTCAGGTCACCATCACTTAAAGACTCATTACATACAGCTTATAACCTCTATATATATATATATATATACTCAGATATTCACATATGGCATGGTGTTATGTGTGTAGTAAATATAGATGTCCTGACTCAGTAGTTTGTACTAATCAGGGAACAGGAAATGATGGTAAACTGAACGCTGCAAGCTGATTGGCTGAGTGTCTCTCTCGGCAGGCTGCGATTGGCTCGACGGCTCTGGACATGGCGCGTGTGAAGCAGGACGAAAAGTTTCAGCGTTTTGGTATGGACGTGCTGAGCGTGGCTGTTCTCTCCATCCTCATCACTGCTCCACTCGGAGCGCTGCTCATTGGCCTGTGTGGACCACGCCTACTGAGGAGACCCGAGAACCCTGAGTGGGGTGAGACACACACACACACACACACAGATGGAAGAATGGATGAATGGAGGAATATCTTTATAGATGGATAGGTAGATTTGTAGATAGATAGATGGATATATGTCTAGATAAATGAATGGATGGATAAATTGATGTGATTCTGAAATCTAAAAGTATAAACACTGATATACAGGGCTTTAATTGTGTGTGTGTGTGTGTGTGTGTGTGTGTGTGTGTGTGTGTGTGTGTGCGTTACAGCTGTAAGTCAGGGTACTCTGTCGCCATCAGATGCCCGGGTCACCTACGAGAGTGCAATCTGAGACTTGTGGAACTTGTCTGAGACTTGCCAGAACAGGCAGTCAGAAGATCAGCAACTCAAACTCTGGCTTTGTGACTCTCCTGTGTCTCCTCTGTGACTATCCTGTCCCCTCTTTGACTCCTCTGTGACTCCTTTGTGACTCCTCTGTGATGCCCCTGTGACTCATCTATGACTCTCCTGTAACTCTCCTTTGTCTCCTCTCTGACTCTCCTGTGACTCCTCTGTGTCTGCTCTATGACTCTCCTGTGACTCCTCTGTGTCTGCTCTATGACTCTCCTGTAACTCTCCTTTGTCTCCTCTCTGACTCTCCTGTGACTCCTCCGTGACTCCTCTGTGTCTGCTCTGACTCTCCTGTGACTCCTCTCTGACTCTCCTGTGACTCCTCTGTGTCTGCTCTATGACTCTCCTGTGACTCCTCCGTGACTCCTCCGTGACTCCTCTCTGACTCTCCTGTGACTCCTCCGTGACTCCTCCGTGACTCCTCTCTGACTCTCCTGTGACTCCTCTGTGTCTGCTCTGACTCTCCTGTGACTCCTCTATGACTCTCCTGTGACTCCTCTGTGTCTGCTCTATGACTCTCCTGTGACTCCTCCGTGTCTGCTCTATGACTCTCCTGTGACTCCTCTGTGTCTGCTCTGACTCTCCTGTGACTCCTCTGTGTCTGCTCTGACTCTCCTGTGACTCCTCTCTGACTCTCCTGTGACTCCTCTGTGTCTGCTCTCTGACTCTCCTGTGACTCCTCTGTGTCTGCTCTATGACTCTCCTGTGACTCCTCTGTGTCTGCTCTATGACTCTCCTGTGACTCCTCCGTGACTCCTCCGTGACTCCTCTCTGACTCTCCTGTGACTCCTCTCTGACTCTCCTGTGACTCCTCCGTGACTCCTCCGTGACTCCTCTCTGACTCTCCTGTGACTCCTCTGTGTCTGCTCTGACTCTCCTGTGACTCCTCTATGACTCTCCTGTGACTCCTCTGTGTCTGCTCTATGACTCTCCTGTGACTCCTCCGTGTCTGCTCTATGACTCTCCTGTGACTCCTCTGTGTCTGCTCTGACTCTCCTGTGACTCCTCTCTGACTCTCCTGTGACTCCTCTGTGTCTGCTCTATGACTCTCCTGTGACTCCTCTGTGTCTGCTCTATGACTCTCCTGTGACTGCTCTGTGTCTGCTCTATGACTCTCCTGTGACTCCTCCGTGACTCCTCCGTGACTCCTCTCTGACTCTCCTGTGACTCCTCTGTGTCTGCTCTGACTCTCCTGTGACTCCTCTATGACTCTCCTGTGACTCCTCTGTGTCTGCTCTATGACTCTCCTGTGACTCCTCTGTGTCTGCTCTATGACTCTCCTGTGACTCCTCTGTGTCTGCTCTGACTCTCCTGTGACTCCTCTCTGACTCTCCTGTGACTCCTCTGTGTCTGCTCTATGACTCTCCTGTGACTCCTCCGTGACTCCTCCGTGACTCCTCTCTGACTCCTCCGTGACTCCTCTCTGACTCTCCTGTGACTCCTCTGTGTCTGCTCTGACTCTCCTGTGACTCCTCTATGATTCTCCTGTGACTCCTCCGTGTCTGCTCTATGACTCTCCTGTGACTCTTCTTTGACTCTGACCCCTCTGTGTAAAATGAGTTCTGCTGTTTTTCATTGGCTCTTATGATGTAAAAAAAAAAAAATGTATAAGATGGAATTGTGCAGGTTTGTTGTGTATACATGTTACTCTTGATTACTTTAAGGCCTTTATTTTTTTATTTATGTTTATAAGGTCACTGTAGATAAAGAGACGAGTGAAAGCGGAAGATAGAGACAAACAGTATTTATAATGTATAAATGTATATGGTTGAAAGTCATTGTGTGACTGTAGAAATGTTTTGTTTTTTTTTGTTTTTTTACACTTTGTAAGTTTTTGTTGTAATTAAACAAAGCGATTATGTTTTAAAGACAAAATAGCATCATGCTGGAATTATGCCATTTTGCTCACAGCAATAAATCTGTGTGTATTTTATAAAATTTAATTAAATAGTTTTAATCAGTTTCCCTCAGGTCATCATGATCCTTTCACTCTTACGGCTCCATCAGTTCTGATAACTTTTATTTATTTATTTTCTCCTGTTTCGATGCTGGAATGAACACACTGTTGCTTTTTCATTTTGTTTTTGTATTTATTAGTAACAGTATATTGTATAGACATTGCTGTGTGTTTATTTGTGTTTTTAATGCTATATTTGTAGATTCGAAGGTCAGTGTACAATTACCTCAATACTGTACAGATGGTATCATACAGGAATAACTTCATGACTCTGGTCAGTAATGACTCGGTGTAGCTATTAAAGTATTTATTGACAGTTATTAAAGGCATGATGTAATTAATTCACCTTGGAAATGTAAAAAAAAAATAAAAAAAATTAGTGTGTAGCACTTTTTTCTGCAATACAGACTTTAACCACAAGGTGGAAGCAGAGCAAAAAAGCAAATCATGAACTGGTTGTGGAGGCCTGTGCTACTGTAGAACAGAGAAAGTTAATATTTGTGCTCAGTAATTGTCACTGGTTCCCCTTCACCCACTCTAGGCTATGAAATATTCTTTAGAAATATATTTCTTAGAGTTTCTGTTAAAGTTGTGAGTCACGAAAAAGTTAATTGTATGAAGTGAAATCCACAATTAACATTCAGGACATGTTTTAAAATGAGACTGAAATCAGAAAGATTTAAGCGTAAACAGTTCAGTGACTTCCTCTGTTATCTCTCAGAGAGACCACACGGGGGTAAATAAAGAATTTATTGTAATTCTGTTTGTTCGCCTACATGACAGTTGAGTTTGTCTTTCCAAATATCAATAAGACAAATATTCAGAAGGGCTGTTCGTCATGACTGAGAGATTCATGGGACTGTAACAGTGTTTGCTTTTCTGTAAGAACACTGTACTTTAAATTAGTGCACAGATTTAAAATGACTCTCTGACACAGCTGAGATATCAGAGCTGTGTGATGTTGGGAGAAGATGTTTTATAGCTGACAGGGTTTGCAGACACACAGATATAAGTGTTAGTGTTAATGTCATGGTGTTGTATTTGAAGTGGGAGACTGAGGGGAACACTGAGATCTGTGTTATTGGTGATGGAGAGTCTCTCATCCTCTCTGTACCAGGATAACTTCACATCTTCTCCATTCTCCACAGTGCACAGGAGGGAACACGGCTCTGTGGAAAACACAGATAGATAACAATCTATCTCTTGATGCTGATAAGACTAGAGATGATTGTGGACTTCAGGAAGACCCGAGTGGACCACTCACCACTGCACACACATCAACAGAACAACTGTGGAGAGAGTCAAAAGCTCCAAGGTTCTTGGTGTGCACATGACAGAGGACCTCTCCTGGAGACTCAGAACAACTTGGTGGCTTTGTGGTAAAAGCATTGCTTCTGGCCTCAGAGGGTGCCGGATAAAATCCAGCTCAGCCTTGTGCTTGGTGTTGTAGAAGGTACAGTTAAAAGGGCTGTTTTTTGTGATGTAAAAAAAAAAAAAATGAAACCATGGTTAGACGAGGTGACAAGCCAACCCATAATGACCTCGGACATCAGAGACCTGGCTTGCAGCAGTCTGGACAGTTGCTGTATAGCTCACCATCAGGACTGACTGACAGCAAGATCAACACCGAAGACAGATAAGGAATTCTTTTTTTGACGTTTTTATACATATCTATGGATAGTTTTGACGTTCTTTGTTAAGCTCATGAGATTTCTTGTTACTTTGAAGATAAGTTGAGCAGGGCTGAAGTTTTGCAAAAGCTGGGTATACTGAGTACACTTGTGGCTTATGACATCAGTCTGTCCTTGTGGGGTTTGGTGGCTTTGTGGTAAAGCTGTTGCTTCTGGACTTGGAAGTTGCTGGTTTGAATCCAGGTTGTAGCTGTGTTTTGTGGGGAAATGTAGAAGGTGGAGTTAATATGGCCGGTTTATTATTGTAATAATGTTAATAATGTTGTAAAGGTTGGAAGGAAAAGGTCTATAGAAGAAATTCCCTGTATGAGATCCTGTAGCTCATGTGGATGAGCATTACCTCTGGGTTAAGAGGTTGCTGGTTCAAACCCCAGCCAGGACCACAGTAGGATATGACTGTAGACGGTTCAGGAAGTGGTGCTGGTTGTGTGGTGTGGAAGGCCTGGGATGGGGGTGTGGGTGTGACCCAGGAGGGGTCAAGGTGGGAGTTGGAAAGGGTTATGAAGCTTGAAGAGAGAGTATGGACTTAGGTTTTTAAAGCATTTCCTTTATATTGCAAAACTAAGTCGAACCTCTCTTTTCAGGCGCCATAACCCCTTACCCATCCAGCTCTGATCCTGGGGGGGCAGCTGCCCAGATATTACCCCCACCCCACATCACATCACATCACGCACTCCAGCCATCCTGCACCTTCCACACCACTCACCCTGTACCTTCCACATTGCTTATACTGTCATAGTTTCCTGAACCTTCTACACTCATATCCTGGAGTCCTGGCTGGTGTTTGAACCAGCAACCTCTCAACCCAGAGGTAATGCTCAACCACATGAGCTACAGGATCACTTGTAAACCCTCTGTTTTATAGACCTTTTCACCTTCATATACGTAACCCTGACCTAAAGCAAAGCACTGAGACTTGAACCGGGGATGTCGTGCAACATCTTGGTTTCATTCCCTCGCCATCACAAAAACCAGCAGTTGGGTTTGAACCAGCAACCTCCCAAAGCAGTGGCGAAGACTTTACCACAAAGCCACCAAATCCCACTGAAAAGGGGAAGGAGTCATAGCGCCTTTATCTTTTAAAACGACACCCACAATAGTCATGTCATGACTCTGTGCTGGATAGACTTGTTCTTGATTTCTTGAGTGTCAGAGAGTTATTTAGAACCATTAAGGTTTAAGGCAGGGGACAGCCTGGACGGGGTGCCAACCCATTGCAGGGCACACACACACACACACAATCACACACTACAGACTTTTGGAAATGACAATCAGCCTACAGCACATGTCTTTGGACTGGGGGAGAAAACCGGAGCACCCAGAGGAAACCCACGAACTCCATAGTACAGTTAAAAACAACAAATGTTGACCAAAGTGCTTACCAAGGACCTAACAAATCAAAACCTATCCAGGATTTATTCTTGACTCTCGTCAGTAATCACTCAGTGTACCCAGTGTAAACATTTACTGATAATTGTTCCAGGCATGATGGAAATGTAATAAATCAGTTCATAGCACATGAAGAATATCAGCACCATTTTAATGCTTTCTGTTCAACACAGACTTTGACCATAAAGCACAAACCAAATCATGAACTGGTTGGATGAGTCACGTGTCCATGAATTTGTTATTTCATGTCATTTCAGTAATTATACCTGCACTGTTGTAGGAATTTCCAGACCACTGAACAGGACATTAGTTTGTACACACTCAGGTAGACATTACATTACATGGCAGTCTGTATTTATATCCAGAAATATCATGCTCATGCAGCAGCTTTACAGAAAGTCCGGATATAAATTTTAAATGTAACCCTAATGAGCAAGCCTGAGGCGACGGTGGCAAGGAAAAACTCCCTGAGAGGACATGAGGAAGAAACCTTGAGAGGAACCAGACTCAAAAGGGAACCCATCCTCATCTGGGTGACACCGGATAGTGCAAATATAAATAAATAAATAAATCCCTTCTATAACCGTACAAGTCAATCAGTGTGTTTAAAGGAATCTGAGCATGAGCATCATTAGAACTTTAAGTCAGACCGAATTTTCCTCTGAATACGTTATTAATGAAAACTATTAACTGGCTGTTGGAAAAACTCAAGAACAAATCATACAATTGGCAAGCAACTAATTCAATGTGCCACATATTTCATCTATTGTTCCCCAGAGAACTAACAATGACCACAACATTAGGGATAAATAACTGAAATGGAAATGAAATACAGCTAATTTTAGTATTTTCACACAGCGATTAGCATAACGTTAGCTTGGTTCGCCCCAAGAGAGCAAATCTGGCCGTGCTCTCGGGACGGGAGGGGCATACTCTATGCAGACAGACCTTTCCTCCAAATGCGTAACTCCGCCCTGTGACGTGGCATGAGCAGCAGTTCAAAAAGATTGGGCTGGCTGGCTTCACACTTCACAAATCAGGCGTTTCAGGTGTCCTCATCATTATTATTATTACTACTACTGTTATTATTATTATTATTATTATTATTATTATTATTATTATTATTATTATTATTATATTTATTTAATAATTATTAATCAAAAGAGGGTATACTGATACATGGAATTATCTGGACTTCTTCACATCTGAATAAACCACTGTAGTCACTGAGTCAGGAGAATTTTCCTCCTGTAAGACACAACAGTATATTTCAGTATCTGAATCAGTGTGAGACAGTGTGATTTTTCCTTAAAGCATTTTACATCATACACATTTACATAAGTTTTATTGAGATGTTTACCTTTTTAACTCTCTCTGCACCGTGAGCTGTAATATTCACATCAGCGTAAGTTGGTTCCTCAGGTTTCTCAGAAAATAAAGACAGAAAAATATCTGATTAAATTGTATGAAACCTGGCAAATGTAAAAACTAAACACAGGAACAGAAAGATGCATTACTTGCCTTGTTGATTTTTCTTTTTCAGCCAAATCCACACAGATACAGATATTATTAATGACACAAAACCTCCAGCAGATATCAGGGCAGGAAGCAGTGAACGAGAACCATCAGTTTGTCCTGTGACCGTAATCATAAATGTAGTGAAATTATTTTCTCAGTGTGACACAGACATAAGACTAGCGCTGGGTGACGTGACAAAAATAATCATATCATGATACTTGAAGACATTCCCCACAGTACACAATATACACATCGTGATATTTACAAACAAAATGCCAGCAAAACAGAAGTAACATTTTTAAAAACTGTTATAAAAAAAGACCATATTTATTTAGTCTAACATTAAAGCAGAAATGAAAAAAAAAAAAGTAAAGAATTGTAACATCACTTTTTTTCTATCAATTCATAATTGTTGTAAAAATATGGAAAATATATTGAGGTATGATATCTCAGAAAAGTGTCATAGCATAATTCATAATGACAATATTAATATAATCATATCATCCAGCCTTTTATAAAACACATACTCAGATCTGTTCTATTTTGAGCTTCTGGGCTAAAATCCATGACACACCTGTAACTTGAATGAAGCTTGGATTTAAAACATATGAAGTGTAACACTGATGTTGATATTGACACCACTGAATGATGTCTTTACTCTAAATGAAGTTCACAGAGACGTTCACACACACACATGATTAAAGTGTCGACTATGACTTAACCAATCTGATTAGCAAACCAGCAAAAAACGTAAATTTCCCCTTTTTAAACTTCAGTAACCCCTGTGATATTAATATTCATTATCCTATTCACAACCAGAACAAAGTGATGATAGTTTAGACTCTCTGACGTACCTGAGTGATGGTAACAGAGCTGTGTGATGTTGGGAGAAGATGTTTTATAGCTGACAGGGTTTGCAGACACACAGATATAAGTGTTAGTGTTAATGTCATGGTGTTGTATTTGAAGTGGGAGACTGAGGGGAACACTGAGATCTGTGTTATTGGTGATGGAGAGTCTCTCATCCTCTCTGTACCAGGATAACTTCACATCTTCTCCATTCTCCACAGTGCACAGGAGGGAACACGGCTCTGTGGAAAACTCACTTCCCTTTTCTCTTTGATTTCTTATTACTGGAGTTGATACTGGAGCTAAAAAACAGAAAAATAGAAAAAAGAAAGAAACAAAATGAGAAAAATATCAACTATATTACCTGTTAACTGGGTTACCCAGTAATTGTAACATATATGACCAAGAGTATTTGAGTTGACATTGTTTAAGACCTATTGTCATATCTAAATTTTTTAAGACGTACAGTACTGTGCAAAAGTTTTAGACACATGCAAAGAAATGCTGTAGAGCAAAGATGCCTTCAAAATAATGAAATTAAATGTTTCTACATAAAAAATAAAATACAGTAAAGAGCAGTAAACAGTAGTAAATGAAACAAAGTCAATATTTGGTGTGACAAAAAAATAAAAATAAAAATAGTAGTCTCCATTACAATTAGTGCGGTTTTATAAGGATATGAACTGGTAAGTTTTACATTTCCATTTATGGCATTTGACAGACATCCTTATACAGAGCAACTTACATTTATACATCTGAGCAATTGAGGGTTAAGGGCCTTGCTCAAGGACCCAACAGTGCCAGTGTTGGGATTTGAACTCACAAACTTCCAATCCATAGCCCAACATGTTAACCACTGAGCTACCACTTCCCCTGTTTTACTGAGCATCTTGCAGAACCAGACACAGTTCTTCTGGACACTTTGACTTTCACACTCACTTCTTATTTTTGCAGCGAAACCCAGCAGCCTTCATTGTGTTTACTGTCTGAAAAGTGTCTCTTACGTAATATGCTGCTTTCTTTAATGACATACAAACATTTTTCTGTAACATTTAATTTTGTGCTAGAAAACTAATGTTTGGGAATCTAAAATGTTTTTGTACTGACTTGATCATGTAGACGTCATAAAATTAAACATCTATAACAAAGTTTGTACTAAAAAAAATTAAAAATAGGGTGCCTAAAACTTTTGCATAGTTCAGTAAATAATTACAATTACAATATAAGAACAGGGTAAAAAAAAAATGAATTACACTTAATTACATTTATTTTTGTCATTTGTTTGTCTTCTTTTCCTTTCGGCTGTTCCCTTCAGGGGTCGCCACAGCGAATCATCTGCCTCCATCTAGCCCTATCCCCTGCATCCTCTTCTCTCAGACCGACTACCTTCATGTCCTCCTTCACTACATCCATAAACCTCCTCTTTGGTCTTCCTCTCGGCCTCCTGCCTGGCAGCTCTAACCTCAGCATCCTTTTACCGATATATTCACTCTCCCTCCTCTGAACATGTCCAAACCATCTCAACCTGGCCTCTCTAACTTTGTCTTCAAAACATCTCACATGTGCTGTCCCTCTGATGTACTCATTCCTGATCCTATCCATCCTCGTCACTCCCAAAGAGAACCTCAACATCTTCAGCTCTGCTACCTCTAACTCTTCCTCCTGTCTTTTCCTCAGTGCAACTGTCTCCAAACCATACAACATCGCTGGTCTCACTACTGTCCTGTACACCTTTCCTTTCATTCTTGCTGGTACTCTTTTATCACACAACAGACCTGACACTTTTCTCCACCCATTCCAACCTGCCTGCACACGCTTCTTCACCTCTTTTCCACACTCCCCGTTGCTCTGGACTGTTGACCCTAAGTACTTAAAATCCTGTACCTTCTTTATCTCTTCTCCCTGTAACCTCACTGTTCCACTTGGATCCCTCTCATTCACACACATGTATTCTGTCTTGCTGCGACTAACCTTCATTCCTCTTCTCTCCAAAGCAAACCTTCACCTCTCTAGAGTTTCTTCCACCTGCTCCCTGCTCTCACTACAGATCACAATGTCATCCGCAAACATCATAGTCCATGGAGATTCCTGTCTGACCTCATCTGTCAGCCTGTCCATCACCACCGCAAACAAGAAGGGGCTCAGAGCCGATCCTCGATGCAGTCCCACCTTCACCGTGAACTCCTCTGTCACACCTACCGCACACCTTACCACTGTCCTACTGCTCTCATACATATCCTGCACCACTCTAACATACTTCTCTGCCACTCCAGACCTCCTCATACAATACCACAGCTCCTCTCTTGGCACCCTGTCATATGCTTTCTCTAAATCTACAAAGACACAATGCAGCTCTTTCTGACCCTCTCTGTACTTCTCCATCAACATTCTCAAAGCAAATATTGCATCTGTAGTGCTCTTTCTTGGCATGAAACCATACTGCTGCTCACAAATGCTCACTTCTCCCCTTAGCCTTGCATCCACTACTCTTTCCCACAACTTCATTGTATGGCTCATCAGCTTAATACCTCTGTAGTTTCCACAACTCTGCACATCTCCCTTGTTCTTAAAAATCGGCACCAAAACACTTCTCCTCCATTCCTCAGGCATCCTCTCACTCTCTAAGACCTCGTTGAACAACCTAGTCAAAAACTCTACTGCCATCTCTCCTAGACACTTCCATACCTCCACTGGTATGTCATCAGGACCAACCGCCTTTCCTCTCTGCATCCTCTTCAAAGCTCTCCTAACTTCACCCTTGCTAATCCTTTCTACTTCCTGCTCAACAATATTTGCCTCTACTACTCTTCTCTCTCTGTCATTTTCCTCATTCATCAGTTCCTCAAAGTACTCCTTCCATCTTTCCCCCACCCTGCTGTCACCTGTCAACACATTTCCATCTCTATCTTTAATCACTCTAACCTGCTGCACATCCTTACCATCTCTATCCCTCTGCCTCGCCAACCGATACAAATCCCTCTCACCTTCCTTACTATCTAACCTTGCATACATGTCCTCATAAGCTTTCTGTTTGGCCTTTGCCACCTCTATCTTAACCTCACGCTGCATCTCCCTATATTCCTGTCTACTTTCCTCCGTCCTCTCACTGTCCCACTTCTTCCTAGCTAACCTCTTCTTCTGGATACTCTCCTGAACTTCCTCATTCCACCACCAAGTCTCCTTGTCTTCTTTCCTCCTTCCAGATGACACACCTAGCACCTTCCTACCTGTCTCCCTGATCACTTTGGCTGTAGTAGTGCAGTCATCTGGAAGCACCTCCTGACCACCTAAAGCCTATCTCAACTCCTCCCTGAAAACCGCACAGCACTCTTCCTTTTCCAACTTCCACCACTTTGTCTTCTGCTCTGCCTTTGCTCTCTTCATCTTCCTCACCACCAGAGTCATCTTACACACCACCATCCTATGCTGTCGAGCTACACTCTCTCCTACCAGTACTTTGCAATCGCTAATCTCCATCAGATTACAGTGTCTACATAAGATATAATCCACCTGTGTGCTCCTGCCACCACTCTTATATGTCACCCTGTGTTCCTGCCTCTTCTGAAAGTACGTGTTCACCACAGCCATCTCCATACTTTTAGCAAAGTCTACCAACCTCTGTCCTTCTGGGTTCCTTACCTGAAGACCTTCACCAACATGTCCATTAAAGTCTGCCCCTATCACCACTCTCTCACCTCTGGAAACATTCTGCATCACTTTCTCAAGCTCGCTCCAGAATCTGTCTTTCTCCTCTTGCTCACAACCTACTTGTGGAGCATAAGCACTAACAACATTCAACATCACACCTTCAATTTCCAGCTTCAGACTCATCAACCTATCTGACACTCTCTTTACCTCCAGAACATTCTTCACAAACTCCTCCTTCAGGATCACTCCTACTCCATTTCTCTTCCTGTCCACACCATGATAAAACAGTTTAAACCCTGCTCCAATGCTTCTAGCCTTGCTCCCTTTCCACCTGGTCTACTGCACACACAGAATGTCGACTTTCCTCCTCTGCATCATATCTACCAGCTCTCTGCCTTTACCTGTCATCGTACCAACATTCAAAGTCCCTACTTTCAGTCCTAAACTCCTGCCTTTCCTCTTCTCTCTCTGCCTACGGACACGCCTTCCTCCTCTAACACACCTTCCTCCTCTCCTTCTTTGACCAACAGTAGCCCAATTTCCACCAGTGCCCTGTAGGTCAACGGCACCGATGGCGGTCGTTGTTAACCCGGGACCCGACCGATCCGGTATGGAAGTCATGTTCGTGATTCGCATATTGAATTTGGCAAAAGTTTTACGTCGGATGCCCTTCCTGACACAACCCTCTCTATTTATCCGGGCTTGGGACCGGCACAAAAAGTACACTGGCTTGTGACCTCCTGTGGCTAGATTATTTTTGTCATTTGTTTGTAAATGATTAAATTAAACCTATTGAAATGTGTAAACTGGTATAACACTGTTATTATACTCTCCTCCCAGGACAGTCATCACTTTAGGGAGTTGAGTTTATTATCAGCTGTAGCAGCAATACAGGTCCATCCAGAAGAGCAGATTATTATTCATTTAAGATGACGTTATGTTGACTAATTAGAAAAAAAAGAAAAAAAACTCCTAACAGTTGCTCTCTTTTCAACAGGTTTGTGTTCAGTGCACTTCGTTGTGATTGTATGAACCAGAAATGAAATATTCGTTGATGGAGAATTTAAAGCACTCTTGTACATTCTAAAAGTTCTGGACGTTTTGGTAGGCTAACCTCTACCAAAGTGATGGAAATGGCAAAGTGTGGAGAAAGAAATGATCTGCTCATGATCCAAAAAATACGAGCTCATCTGTGACACATGGTGGAGGTAGTGTCATGGCTTGGGCTTGCATGGCTGCTTCTGGAATGGACTCACTCATCTTTATTGATGATGGAAATCATGATGGTATCAGAAGAATGAATTCAGAAGTTTACAGGAGCATTTTGTCTTCGAATTTACAGAGAAATGCATCCAAATTAATCGGGAGAAACTTCATCATGCAGCAAGACAACGATCCAAAACACACTCCCAACTCAATAAAGGACTTTATCAGGGAGAAAAAGTGAAAGGTTTTAGACTGGCCAAGTCAATCAAAAGACCTTAAACCCAACTGAGCAGCATTTCACCTCCTGAAGAGGAGACTGAAGGGAGAAACCCCCCCCGAAACAAACAACAACTGAAAGAGGCTGCGGTAAAAGCCTGGGAAAAGCATCAAAAAAGAAGAAACCGACAGTTTGGTGGTGTCATTGAGTCTCAGGATTGATGCAGTCATTGCCAGCGAAGGATATGCAACCAAATATTAAGTGTCATTTACTTTAATTTACTTCAACCGATTTGTTCCTATACTTTTACATGCCAAAAAACTGGGTGATCCAACACAAAAGGTTCCATGGTTTTTGTTATGTAAATACCAGGAAATAAAAGCTGAAATCCTAAACTCTCATCTCATCTCCATCTTTTGATTTCAAAACCAAATGTCTCTGGTGTACAGCACAAACGGTTGTTCCAATAGTTTTGGAGGGGACTGATGTTTGAAATATAAAGAGTCTTTTTTTTTAAGCAGGCTTAATAGACACACTAATGTTCCCAAATACCTTTTACTTAACATGTGATGTCTAATCTTTGATGGCATATGTACATTTTGTCCATAACAGAGATGACAAAGTAACCAAGGATAATTTTTCATGGAAAAAATAAAAATTTCTTTACAGATCAAGCTTTGATTTCAGTCAATATTTTGTTCAGTTTAGACACAATGATGTAAGTATACACCTAATTGTAGAATCACACAGTTGCAAGTAATGTGGAACGTCCAAGAAACAACGTACTTCCTGTTCTCACCTATGTTATAGCAGCTATAAACTGTCGTTCCCTCACCAGCCTCTCTTTTTTTCTCTCGAACTTGATAACATGAAAAAAATGAAACAAAAATGCAGCATGTATTGTTACCAAGAAACTGCAAAGAGTAAACTCCTCTGTCCTGAAGATGTCAGAAAATTGGCTACAGCTTTTTGGCCTTTTTGTACTTATGAAGTTATGAGTCTGAACATGGACAGGAAAGAGACATGAAACACTTTTACTCACCATAAACACTGACATTGAAAGTCCTAGATGAGAGACGTCCAGTGATGACTTGTAATAAATAAACTCCAGAATGGTTTCTGCTGATGTTCCTGATGGTTAAAGCTCCACTGATTCTGTCCAGCTGCAGTCACTCTTTAAATCTCTCACTGATTTCTGTAACAGTTTCTCCTTTAAACAGCTGAATAAACAATATCTTTTCCTCTGCTTTCTCAGGTCCATAAAACCACAGAATCTGAGCATCACTCTGAATTCCAGTTATCCCAGTATGGAGAGTTATAGTGGTTCCTTCCACTTCCTGCAGTGTGACCGTCTCGTCTCCAGCTGCACACAGTAAACCTGCATCACAGCTTCAGCTTCAGATTAATCATTTCACTCACAAACTATACTGTGCTACAGACTCATGATTTCAGATGATGATGTTTTTAACCCAGAAATGTGAAAAATGACACATCTGGAATCTGATATATTCTGTAGCACATGAAGTGTATATTGCATCCTATTTCCCCACTATACTGTCCAGTACGGAGTGACTAATATATACTATATTATTCATTATTCAGGGTAGAACCGGTTAGCTACACATGAGAAAATAAAGGTCCAAAGTGTAAAATAGTGTGGAAAATGACATCATCTGAATTCACAAATCAGGATTTGTAAAATTAATTCATCGTTCCATGGATTTATAGTCTAAAGAATTCTAAATTAATAACCACAAAAAGGCAAATAAAGCCCCATGAAACATAAACTGCTGAAAAAAAGAATCATTACACCCAACATAACAAATATTCACCTTCTTCATGATTAACTTATAAGACTATATATTTTAACAGCTACAGTTTCTTCTGTTGTGAAGGAAAGGCGAAAACTTACAGCAAAAAAAAAAAAGTAGGAGAGTCCTGATTTCTGCTAAAATATTCACCACCATTTTTGCTATAGATTTGAGATTTCAGTTGATGCTGTTTTTAACTCATAAATGTGACAATATTACATTTATTATATACATGCAGCACTATGCAGCACTTTTACATGTACAGTGGTTATAGAAAAGAATCAGCCCCCCTTAAAATAATTACATTTCATTGCTTTTCAGCCTGAAATGAAGACGGACACAGTTTTTGTTTTATCCAGCTGTATTTACTCAGTGCAACTTATAACATCCAAGTGAAAGATATAACACCAACATGTCAGAAATTATTATTTTTAAATTAAAAAACAGAATCACTGAGTTGGAAAACCCCCCATTTTGTTGAACCACCTTTTGCTTTAATTATAGCCTTTAGTCTGTTGGGATATGTCTCTACTAACTTTGCACATTTAGACTTAAGCAATATTTGCCCACTCTTCTTTGCAGAACTGCTCAAGTTCAGTTAAATTTGATGGTGACCGTTTGTGGACTGCAGTCTTCAAGTCATTCCACAGATTTTCAATGGGGTTTAAGTCTGGGCTCTGACTAGGCCATGCAAGGACATTCGCCATTTTCTCCTTCATCCACTGTGTGGTCAGTTTTGCTGTGTGCTTTGGGTCATTGTCATGTTGGAAGGTAAACCTTCTTCCCATTGACAACTTTCTGGCAGAGGGCAGCAGATTTTCCTCAAGAATTTGACGGCATTTTGCCCCATCCATTTTCCTTCTATCCTGACAAGTGCTCCAGTCCCTGCTGCAGAGAAACACCCCCATAACAGGATATTAGCACCTCCATGCTTTACAGTAGGAATGGTGTTATTTGGATGGTGAGCTGTATTGGATTTCCGCCAGACATATCGTTTGGTGTTGAGGCCAAATGATTCAATTTTAGTCTCATCTGACCATAACACCTTTTTCCATGTGGCCTCAGAATCTTCAAGGTGCGTTTTGGCAAAGCTCAGTCGTGGGTGGCTTTTTTCTTGCAACCCTCCCATACAAGCCACATTTGTGGAGAATTTTTGATATTGTTGTCACATGCACACAATGACCACTCTTTGTCATAAATTCCTGCAACTGCTTCAGAGTTGCTGTAGGCCTCTTGGTAGCCTCTCTGATCAGTTTCCTCCTGGCTCTTTCATCCAGTTTGGAGCGACGTCCTGATCCAGGGAGGGTCTGTGTTGTACCAAATACCTTCCACTTCTTAATAATAGACTTCACTGTGCTTCTAGGCATTGAATTTCTTTTGTATCCATCTCCTGACTTGTGCCTGTCCACAACTTTATCTCAGAGATCTTTTGACAGTGCCTTGCCACCCATAGTTGATTGTTTACTTCAGTTGCACTACCAAGGACTGAAATGCTCCAGGAAAGCTCTTTTCCTGCTGAGATAATCAAAATGACCACAGCTGATCACAGTTGAAAGTCAAATGGCTTTGTGTGCCATTGAGAAGGTGATTAGCTTCACCTTATTGAGTTTACAAGCCATTTTAGGAGAGGGGTGAGCCTTTTTCCAACTCAGTGATTCTAGTTTTTTATTTATTTTTATTTTTCTGACATGTTGGTGTAATATCTTTCACTTGGATGTTATAAGTTGCACTGAGAAAATACAGCTGGATAAAACAAAAACTGTGTCCATCTTCATTTCAGGCTGAAAAGCAACAAAATGTGATTATTTTAAAGGGGGGTGATTCATTTCTATACCCACTGTATGGATATATATATATATATATATATATATATATATATATCCAAATCAATATGTGGTGTGACCACCCTTTGCCTTCAAAACAGCATCAATCAGCAACATTCTTGCAGGTACAGGTGCACACAGTTTTTGAAGGAACTCAGTAGGTAGGTTAGCTCAAACATCTTGGATAACAAACCACAGTTCTTCTGTTGCTTCTTTCTCTTCGTGTAATCCCAGACAGACTCGATGATGTTGAGGTCAGGGCTCTGTGGGGGGCCATACCATAACTGCCAGGACTCCTTGTTCTTCTTTACGCTGAAGATAGTTCTTAATGACTTTCACTGTATGTTTGGGGTCGTTGTCATGCTGCAGAATAAATTTGGGGCCAATCAGATGCCTCCCTGATGGTATTGCATGATGGATAAGTATCTGCCTGTACTTCTCAGCATTGAGGAGACCATTAATTCTGACCAAATCCCCAACTCCATTTGCAGAAATGCAGCCCCAAACTTGCAAGGAACCTCCACCATGCTTCACTGTTGCTTGCAGACACTTATTCATGTACCGCTCTCCAGCCCTTCGGCAAACAAACTGCCTTCTGCTACAGCCAGATATGTCAAATTTTGACTCATCAGTCCAGAGCACCTGCTGCCATTTTTCTGCACCCCAGTTCCTGTGTTTTCGTACTTAGTTGAGTCGCTTGGCCAGCCCATGTTGGAGGTATGGCTTTTTGGCCGCAAGTATTCCATGAAGGCCACTTCTGAGCAGACTTCTCCGAACAGTAGATGGGTGTACCAGGATCCCACTGGTTTCTGCCAGGTCTGAGCTGATGGAACTGCTGGACAACTTCCGAGTGTGAAGGGAAGTAAGCCTGATGTGTCTTTCAGCTGCTGCAGTAAGTTTTCTTGGCCGACCGCTGCGTCTACGGTCCTCAATGTTGCCTATTTCTTTGTGCCTCTTCAAAAGAGCTTGGACAGCACATCTGGAAACCCCTGTCGGCCTTGAGATTTCTGCCTGGGAGAGACCTTGCTGATGCAGTATAACTAGCTTCTGTCTTGTTGCTGTGCTCAGTTTTGCTGTGGTGTAGGACTTTTGACAGTAAACTGTCTTCAGCAATCTTGTGATCGTGGAGTTTCAGTGATCATGAGAACGGTGAGGAATCAGCCCAGAACTACATGGGAGGATCTTGTTAATGATCTCAAGGCAGCTGGGACCATAGTCACCAAGAAAACAATTGGTAACACACTACGCCGTGAAGGACTGAAATCCTGCAGCGCCCGCAAGGTCCCCCTGCTCAAGAAAGCACATGTACAGGCCCGTCTGAAGTTTGCCTGAATGATTCAGAGGAGAACTGGGTGAAAGTGTTGTGGTCAGGTGTGGTCAGATCTCTTTGGCATCAACTCAACTCGCTGTGTTTGGAGGAGGAGGAATGCTGCCTATGACCACAAGAACACCATCCCCACCGTCAAACATGGAGGTGGGAACATTATGCTTTGGGGGTGTTTTTCTCCTAAGGGGACAAGACAACTGCACCGCATCAAAGGGATGATGGATGGGGCCATGTACCGTCAAATCTTGGGTGAGAACCTCCTTCCCTCAGCCAGGGCATTGAAAATGGGTCGTGGATGGGTATTCCAGCATGACAATGACCCAAAACACTCAGCCAAGGCAACAAAGGAGTGGCTCAAGAAGAAGCACATTAAGGTCCTGGAGTGGCCTAGCCAGTCTCCAGAACTTAATCCCATAGAAAATCTGTGGAGGGAGCTGAAGGTTCGAGTTGCCAAACGTCAGCCTCGAGACCTTAATGACATGGAGAGGATCTGCAAAGAGGAGTGGGACAAAATCCCTCCTGAGATGTGTGCAAACCTGGTGGCCAACTACAAGAAACATCTGACCTCTGTGATTGCCAACAAGGGTTTTGCCACCAAGTACTAAGTCGAAGGGGTCAAATATTTATTTCCCTCATTAAAATGCAAATCAATTTATAACTTTTTTGAAATGTGTTTTTCTGGATGTTTTTGTTGTTATTCTGTCTCTCACTGTTAAAATACACCTACCATTAAAATTATAGACTGATCATTTCTTTGTCAGTGGGCAAACGTACAAAATCAGCAGGGGATCAAATACTTTTTTCACTCACTGTACATAAGAAGCAAAACACTTTAACTGTCAACACTGTAATACAAAAGAAACAAAACGAGTTACTGTGTTTAGCTTCTGATTCACGTTTAAACCTGATTCCCAGCTGAAGGGACACAAATCTATAGAGCTGAGAAGAGTTTCGACCATTAACAAGCGTTCAAGTACCAAAATGTTTCAGATGAACACTGACAAGTGTTCAGTGTCCACATCGTCTACCATCTGTAATGTACAACCTCCAAATACACACACAATGTTCTGCTATCAACTGAGAAAGGAAAAAACAAAGCAGTGACAGTTGTCCTAGTTGGTGCAGAGGGTTTGTGGTTGGTTCTCAGTGTTCAGCTCTCCGTCTCACACACACAGTAAAGGGGAAGTGGTGATGGTGGACTAGACTGCAAAATCATCAACTTATTATTATTATTTGACCTCACTATTTCTAAAATGTAACATCTGTAGTATTATAAAGTCAGTATACATTTTCTAATTAACTTTTATCTCCAGATCTTGTAAATGTGATTGAATCTAACAAAGAGGAGAGAATTTTAAACCTCGTCTCCAAATGAATACGTCTGAAAAAGTCGTTTCATATCAACCGTACGTCTACACTGGTGAGAGGAAAGTGTGTACTGAGCGTGTACAGACTGAACGCACTGAGACAGGACTTCCGCCCAGCGGTCTGATGAATGTGGGACGGTAAAGACGCTAAGCTAACAGTAAGGGAAGGTTGTGTACAGCAGCAACATAACTGCACTGAACACAACAAAAATGCTGGTGAATATTTTATCAGAAATCAGGACTCTCAGGACTCTTCTTCTCCTGCTGTGCTGTAAGTTTGTGTCTTTCCTTCACAACAGAAGAAACTGTAGCTGTAAATATAAAGAGTTTTAGGAAATAAGTTAGTCATGAAGAAGGGGAAAGTGGATATTTAATAAAATGTGGAGGGTCCACGGCTGAAAACTGTTCGAGAGCCACTGCTGTAGTGTAGAATAATAATATATGTGTTACAGAATATATCAGATTCCCAGATGTTTTTGTATTTTGGAATTTAAAACTGAAACCACAGTATAGTTTGTGAGTGAAATGATTAATCTGAAGCTGAAGCTGTGATGCAGGTTTACTGTGTGCAGCTGGAGACGAGACGGTCACACTGCAGGAAGTGGAAGGAACCACTATAACTCTCCATACTGGGATAACTGGAATTCAGACTGATGCTCAGATTCTGTGGTTTTATGGACCTGAGAAAGCAGAGGAATTTATATTGAACAGTCAGATGTTTAAAGGAGAAACTGTTACAGAAATCAGTGAGAGATTTAAAGAGCGACTGCAGCTGGACAGAATCAGTGGAGCTTTAACCATCAGGAACATCAGCAGAAACCATTCTGGAGTTTATTTATTACAAGTTCTCGCTGGACGTCTCTCATCTAGGACTTTCACTGTCAGTTTTTATGGTGAGTACATTTTATATTTTCAAACGTTCTCATCCCAATGTGTAATTATATTTAACCTCAGTTTGTTCTTCTCTCTGCTCCTGTGTCCCCTCTGTACATAACCAGACTCTCATATATAAACACAGAGTGGAGTAACAGTACTACTGTATTAATAATTCAGCTGAGTAAAAGTAACAGTAGTGATCAAGATCATTACTTAAGTAAGAGTAAATAAGTAGTTTGGTGCTAAAGAGTTTAAGTAATTTCTTTACAAGTTACTTTTTACATGTATAAATTGGGAAAAATCTAACTACTTCCTGTGGGTCTGTGAAATGTTAGTCATGTCCACCTAGACAATCTCCCCCATGACCACCAGAGGGAGCCCTCACTCATGTTCCTCACCTTCTTCTTTCATTGTCTGGCTGGGTTCCTGTGTTTGTGCACACATGAGATGTATTTCACCTGATTAGTTTCCATACTTTCGTGAAAACTACATGTGTTTTCCTGAGAAGTCTGAATCCCTGATGTGGTTTTCCTGGCATTGTCTTGTCTTAATTTTGGTTTGTTTTGCTAGTTCTTGGTTCTTTTCCTGACTTTTGGATGTGTTTTTAGTTATTTATTTATATAAGCTTATCTGCATTGGCATCCTCCTGCCTGGACTCATCACAGTTAGTCCATGTGTGTTGTACAGAGTCATGTGGGTGGTCATGACACTACTGATCTGTGATGAATACAGAATTCAGTAGCTGCACTACTGCCTGAGCTGTTGTTAGATAAAAAGTTAACATGTTCTGACCAATCAGAATCCAGAATTCAACAGCGCTGTGGTGTAAAAATGATTATTTCAGGGCAGATTCCTCTGTAAATGATGTTTGTCTACACTCAGCTCTGATTGGCCTTTTTGTATTTATGAAGTTATGAGACTGAACATGGACAGGAAGGAGACATGAAACTCTTTTACTCACCATAAACACTGACACTGAAAGTCCTAGATGAGAGATGTTCAGCGATGACGTGTAATAAATAAACTCCAGAATGGGTTCTGCTGATGTTCCTGATGGTTAAAGCTCCACTGATTCTGTCCAGCTGCAGTCGCTCTTTAAATCTCTCACTGATTTCTGTAACAGTTTCTCCTTTAAACATCTGACTGTTCAATATCTTTTCCTCTGCTTTCTCAGGTCCATAAAACCACTGAATCTGATATATTCTGTAACACACAGATTATTAGGTGCTACAGCACTGCTGTATATTGTAAATTGCATAGTATTATTGAATATATTGTCCAGTATATTCAGAGCAGTAAAGGTTAGCTACACATTAGAAGATAAAAACCCACTGTATGAAAAATTGTAAGATTGTGAGGGAAATAAGTGTTTGATCCCCTATCAGTCAGCAATATTTCTGGCTCCCAGGTGTCTTTTACACAGGTAATGAGCCGAGATTAGGAGCACTCTCTTAAAGCGATTGCTCCTAATCGCAGTTTGTTACCTGTATAAAAGACACCTGTCCACAGAAGCAATCAATCAATCAGATTCCAAACTCTCCACCATGGCCAACACCAAAGAGCTGTCCAAGGAATTCAGGGACAAGATTGTAGACCTACACAAGGCTGGAATGGGCTACAAGACCATCGCCAAGCAGCTTGGTGAGAAGATGACAACAGTTGGTGCGATTATTCGCAAATGGAAGAAACTGTCAGTCTCCCTCGGTCTGGGACTCCATGCAAGATCTCACCTCGTGGAGTTTCAGTGATCATGAGAATGGTGAGGAATCAGCCCAGAACTACACGGGAGGATCTTGTTAATGATCTCAAGGCAGCTGGGACCATAGTCACCAAGAAAATAATTGGTAACACACTGCGCCGTGAAGGACTGAAATCCTGCAGCGCCCGCAAGGTCCCCCTGCTCAAGAAAGCACATGTACAGGCCCGTCTGAAGTTTGCCTGAATGATTCAGAGGAGAACTGGGTGAAAGTGTTGTGGTCAGGTGTGGTCAGATCTCTTTGGCATCAACTCAACTCGCCGTGTTTGGAGGAGGAGGAATGCTGCCTATGACCCCAAGAACACCATCCCCACCGTCAAACATGGAGGTGGGAACATTATGCTTTGGGGGTGTTTTTCTGCTAAGGGGACAGGACAACTGCACCACATCAAAGGGACGATGGACGGGGCCATGTACCATCAAATCTTGGGTGAGCAGCCTTGCCAGTCTCCAGACCTTAATCCCATAGAAAATCTGTGGAGGGAGCTGAAGGTTCGAGTTGCCAAACGTCAGCCTCGAGACCTTAATGACATGGAGAGGATCTGCAAAGAGGAGTGGGACAAAATCCCTCCTGAGATGTGTGCAAACCTGGTGGCCAACTACAAGAAACATCTGACCTCTGTGATTGCCAACAAGGGTTTTGCCACCAAGTACTAAGTCGAAGGGGTCAAATATTTATTTCCCTCATTAAAATGCAAATCAATTTATAACTTTTTTGAAATGTGTTTTTCTGGATGTTTTTGTTGTTATTCTGTCTCTCACTGTTAAAATACACCTACCATTAAAATTATAGACTGATCATTTCTTTGTCAGTGGGCAAACGTACAAAATCAGCAGGGGATCAAATACTTTTTCCCCCACTGTACATAAGAAGCAAAACACTTTAACTGTCAACACTGTAATACAAAAGAAACAAAACAAGTTACTGTGTTTAGCTTCTGATTCACGTTTAAACCTGATTCCCAGCTGAAGGGACACAAATCTATAGAGCTGAGAAGAGTTTCGACCATTAACAAGCGTTCAAGTACCAAAATGTTTCGGATGAACACTGACAAGTGTTCAGTGTCCACATCGTCTACCATCTGTAATGTACAACCTCCAAATACACACACAATGTTCTGCTATTAACTGAGAAAGGAAAAAACAAAGCAGTGACAGTTGTCCTAGTTGGTGCAGAGGGTTTGTGGTTGGTTCTCAGTGTTCAGCTCTCCGTCTCACACACACAGTAAAGGGGAAGTGGTGATGGCGGACTCGACTGCAAAATCATCAACTTATTATTATTATTTGACCTCACTATTTCTAAAATGTAACATCTGTAGTATTATAAAGTCAGTATACATTTTCTAATTAACTTTTTATCTCCAGATCTTGTAAATGTGATTGAATCTAACAAAGAGGAGAGAATTTTAAACCTCGTCTCCACTGAATACGTCTGAAAAAGTCGTTCATATCAAACGTACGTCTACACTGGTGAGAGGAAAGTGTGTACTGAGCGTGTACAGACTGAACACACTGAGACAGGACATCCGCCCAGCGGTCTGATGAATGTGGGACGGTAAAGACGCTAAGCTAACAGTAAGGGAAGGTTGTGTACAGCAGCAACATAACTGCACTGAACACAACAAAAATGCTGGTGAATATTTTATCAGAACTCAGGACTCTCAGGACTCTTCTTCTCCTGCTGTGCTGTAAGTTTGTGTCTTTCCTTCACAACAGAAGAAACTGTAGCTGTAAATATAAAGAGTTTTAGGAAATAAGTTAGTCATGAAGAAGGGGAAAGTGGATATTTAATAAAATGTGGAGGGTCCACGGCTGAAAACAGTTCGAGAGCCACTGCTGTAGTGTAGAATAATAATATATGTGTTACAGAATATATCAGATTAACAGATGTTCTTGTATTTTGGAATTTAAAACTGAACCCACAGTATACACCCGTGGCCAAAAGTTTTGAGAATGACACAAATATTAATTTTCACAAAGTCTACTGCTTCAGTGTTTTTAGATCTTTTTGTCAGATGTTACTAACTGTTACTGAAGTATAATCACAAGCATTTCATAAGTGTCAATGGCTTCTATTGACAATTACATGAAGTTTATGCAAAGAGTCAATATTTGCAGTGTTGACCCTTCTTTTTCAAGACCTCTGCAATTCGCCCTGGCATGCTGTCAATCAACTTCTGGGCCACATCCTGACTGATGGCAGCCCATTCTTGCATAATCAATGCTTGGAGTTTGTCAGAGTTTGTGGGTTTTTGTTTGTCCACCCGCCTCTTGAGGATTTACCACAAATTGTCAATGGGATTAAGGTCTGGGGAGTTTCCTGGCCATGGACCCAAAATGTCGATGTTTTGTTCTCCGAGCCACTTCATTATCACTTTTGCCTTGTGGCAAGATGCCCCATCATGCTGGAAAAGGCATTGTTCGTCACCAAACAGTTCTTGGATGGTTGGGAGAAGTTGCTCTCTGAGGATGTTTTTGTACCATTCTTTATTCATGGCTGTGTTCTTAGGCAAAATTGTGAGTGAGCCCACTCCCTTGGCTGAGAAGCAACCCCACACATGAGTGGTCTCAGGATGCTTTACTGTTGGCATGACACAGGACTGATGGTAGCGCTCACCTTTTCTTCTCCGGACAAGCTTTTTTCCAGATGCCCCAAACAATCGGAAAGGGGATTCATCAGGGAAAATGACATTACCCCAGTCCTCAGCAGTCCAATCCCTGTACTTTTTGCAGAATAGCAGTCTGTCCCTGATGTTTTTCCTGGAGAGAAGTGGCTTCTTTGCTGCCCTTCTTGACACCAGGCCATCCTCCAAAAGTCTTCGCCTTACTATGCGTGCAGACGCACTCACACCTGCCTGCTGCCATTCCTGAGCAAGCTCTGCACTGGTGGTGCCCTGATCCCGCAGCTGAATCAACTTTAGGAGACGGTCCTGGAGCTTGCTGGACTTTCTTGGGCACCCTGAAGCCTTCTTCACAACAGTTGAACCTCTCTCCTTGAAGGTCTTGATGATCCGATAAATGGTTGATTTAGGTGCAATCTTACTAGCAGCAATATCCTTGGCTGTGAATCCCTTTTTGTGCAAAGCAATGATGGCTGCACGTGTTTCCTTGCAGGTAACCATAGTTAACAGAGGAAGAACAACAATTTCAAGCACCACCCTCCTTTTAAAGCTTCCAGTCTGTTATTCTAACTCAATCAGCATGACAGAGTGATCTCCAGCCTTGTTCTCATTAACACTCTCACCTGTGTTAACGAGAGAATCACTGACATGATGTCAGCTGGTCCTTTTGTGGAAGGGCTGAAATGCAGTGGACATGTTTTTTTGGGATTAAGTTCATTTTCATGGCAAAGAGGGACTTTGAAATTAATTGCAATTCATCTGATCCCTCTTCATAACATTCTGGAGTATATGCAAATTGCCATCATAAAAACTGAGGCAGCAGGCTTTGTAAAAATTAATATTTGTGTCATTCTCAAAACTTTTGGCCACGGCTGTAGTTTGTGAGTGAAATGATTAATCTGAAGCTGAAGCTGTGATGCAGGTTTACTGTGTGCAGCTGGAGACGAGACGGTCACATTGCAGGAAGTGGAAGGAACCACTATAACTCTCCATACTGGGATAACTGGAATTCAGAGTGATGCTCAGATTCTGTGGTCCTATGGACCTGAGAAAGCAGAGGAAAAGATATTGTTTAGTCAGGTGTTTAAAGGAGAAACTGTTACAGAAATCAGTGAGAGATTTAAAGAGCGACTGCAGCTGGACAGAATCAGTGGAGCTTTAACCATCAGGAACATCAGCAGAAACCATTCTGGAGTTTATTTATTACACGTCATCACTGGACGCATCTCATCTAGGACTTTCAGTGTCAGTGTTTATGGTGAGTAAAAGTGTTTCATGTCTCCTTCCTGTCCATGTTCAGTCAGACAAGGGATAAATAACTATATGTCAAGCTTCAGCTGTAATATTTCAGTAAAACTTGTGATAGAATGATAATTGGTTGAGGAACGGTTTGTGTCAGTGTGTGTCTGCAGTTTACTTAGAGATAAAAAAAAAGCCTAACCCTTAAGTAAGAGTAAATAAGTAGTCTGGTGCCAAACAGTTTAAGTAATTACTTTACGAGTCATTTTTTTACATGTCTAAAATTGGGAAAAGTCGAACTACTTCCTGGCTACACCCCTGGAAATGTGTCTTGGAAGTGGGTCTCTGAAATGTTATTGTCATGTCCACCTAGACGATCTCACCCATGACCACCAGAGGGAGCCCTCACTCATGTTCCTCACCTTCATCTTTCATTGTCTGGCTGGGTTCCTGTGTTTGTGCTCACCTGAGTTGTATTTCACCTGATTAGTTTCCATAATTTTCCTGACTTTAGGTTGTTTCTTATTTATTAATTTATTTATTAAAGCTTATCTGCATTGGCATCCTCCTGCCTGGACTCATCACAGTTAGTCCATGTGTGTTGTACAGAGTCATGTGGGTGGTCATGACACTACTGATCTGTGATGAATACAGAATTCAGTAGCTGCACTACTGTCCGAGCTGTTGTTAGATAAAAAGTTAACATGTTCTGACCAATCAGAATCCAGAATTCAACAGCGCTGTGGTGTAAAAATGATTATTCCAGGGCAGATTCATCTGTAAATGATGTTTGTCTACACTCAGCTCTGATTGGCCTTTTTGTATTTATGAAGTTATGAGACTGATCATGGACAGGAAGGAGACATGAAACACTTTTACTCACCATAAACACTGACACTGAAAGTCCTAGATGAGATGTCTTCAGTGATGACTTGTAATAAATAAACTCCAGAATGGTTTCTGCTGATGTTCCTGATGGTTAAAGCTCCACTGATTCTGTCCAGCTGCAGTCGCTCTTTAAATCTCTCACTGATTTCTGTAACAGTTTCTCCTTTAAACATCTGACTGTTCAATATTTTCTTTTTGTGCTTTCTCAGGTCCATAAAACCACAGAATCTGATATATTCTTTAACACAGATTATTAGGTGCTACAGCACTGCTGTATATTGTAAACTCCACAGTATTTTTGTGTATATTGTCCAGTATATTCAGAGCAGTAAAGGTTAGCTACACATTAGAAGATAAAAATGTATGAAAAATGATGAAATTAAGTCTTTATAGTCTTAAGAATTGTAAATCAGTAAACACAAGTGGCTTTTAGTACAGTACAAGCAAAATACTTTAATTGTAAACACTGTGATACAAAAGAAACGAAACAAGTTACTGTGTTTAGCTGCTGATGAACTTTATAGTGAATCATTAAACATTAATAATATTATATGTGCTACAGAATATATCAGATTCCAGATGTGTCATATTTTCACATTTCTGGGTTAAAAACATCATCATCTGAAATCACGAGTCTGCAGCACAGTATAGATTGTGAGTGAAATGATTAATCTGAAGCTGAAGCTGTGATGCAGGTTTACTGTGTGCAGCTGGAGACGAGACGGTCACACTGCAGGAAGTGGAAGGAACCACTATAACTCTCCATACTGGGATAACTGGAATTCAGAGTGATGCTCAGATTCAGTGGTTTTATGGACCTGAGAAAGCAGAGGAAAAGATACTGAACAGTCAGATGTTTAAAGGAGAAACTGTTACAGAAATCAGTGAGAGATTTAAAGAGCGACTGCAGCTGGACAGAATCAGTGGAGCTTTAACCATCAGGAACATCAGCAGAAACCATTCTGGAGTTTATTTATTACACGTCATCACTGGACATCTCTCATCTAGGACTTTCAGTGTCAGTGTTTATGGTGAGTAAAAGTGTTTCATGTCTCCTTCCTGTCCATGTTCAGTCTCATAACTTCATCATTACAAAAAAGGCCAATCAGAGCTCAAACACCTAGGAGTCATAAGATATAAACCTCTGGTGGAAAACGGCTGTGGAATAGTCCTGGAAAAACATTTTCTACACTGAGTGGGAATCTAACACTGAGTAAAGAGTTAGGTATACATGCTGTTTAGAGCAGATAAGAAGCTGTTTGTTTCTGTTGTATAATCAAACTCTATCTTCCATTTTGCTTCACATGAGTAAAGTTTTTAATCTGTGTTTCTGCTTCTTAGCTCCAGTATCAACTCCAGTGATAAGAAAAATAGAAAAGGGAAGTGTGTTTTCCACAGAGCTGTGTTCCCTCCTGTGCACTGTGGAGAATGGAGAAGATGTGAAGTTATCCTGGTACAGAGAGGATGAGAGACTCTCCATCACCAATAACACAGATCTCAGTGTTCCCCTCAGTCTCCCACTTCAAATACAACACCATGACATTAACACTAACACTTATATCTGTGTGTCTGCAAACCCTGTCAGCTATAAAACATCTTCTCCCAACATCACACAGCTCTGTTACCATCACTCAGGTACATCAGCTTGGGATGTCTTCAAATATTGTGATATTTTTCTACATTAGTGATTATATCATATCATAACATTCACAGGACAAACTGATCGTTCCCCTTCACTGCTTCCTGTCCTGATATCTGCTGAAGTTTTCCTGTTATTAATAATATCCATACCTGTGTGTGTTTGGCTAAAAAGAAAAAACAAAAAGGCAAGAAATTCTTCTCCTTTCTTTTCATATGTTTAATGTTTTTTTTTTCATGTTTATTGAAATGAATCTGATTTTTTTGTGTCTTTAGCTTCTAAAAAAACTTGAGGAACTGATTTACACTGAGGTGAAATTTACAGCTCACGGTGCAGAGAGAGTTAAAAAGGTAAACATCTCAATAAAACTGTTGAAAATGATCAGGATGTGAAATGCATTAGTGGGTTTAGCATTAAAGAAAAATCACATTTGTTCCACAGGAGTGATAAAGTCTCACCCTGATTCAGATACTGAAATATACTGTTGTCTTACAGGAAGAAAACTCCAGAATAACGGATGTTCAGGAGCAGGAAACCTTCGTGCTGTATTCAGTTGTGAAGAGGCTCTCATAATTCAATACATCATCTTTCATTGTAACCATTTGAATTAATTCGGTGAGAAATGGTCAGTGTGATATGTAAGCAGTTTATATCTTTACAGCATGTACATTATGTTTAATAGCCATTAAAAAGGTGACTATGACATTACAGGAAATAGATTTCAGAGTCTTTTGACCGATTCCTGTTTGAACTAGTATTGTTGGTGTTTAAATTTGTGTTTGTCTCTCAGAACCTTCACTTGGATACTGTAGATTTAAAGATAAAAAATATTCAGTTTTTCCCTCACTGCTGTCTCCGTTAACTTGTTCATTAGGGATCAAAAATCTATATCTGGATTTCTGTAAATCTGCTTTGTGAAAATATCTACAGTGAACAGCTCTATACAAATAAAATCTAATTGAATTTCTGTTTTAATACCCAAAGTGCAATAATTTTCCTTTCTATTTTTAAACTGGATCATAAAGCAGCTTTAATTTAGTACTGATAAGTGTTCAGTTCAGACAAGTTCACATCTTTGTAATACACAACCTCCAAATACACACACGATGTTCAGTTATTAACTGAGAAAGGAAAAAACAAAGCAGTGACAGTTGTCCTAGTTGGTGCAGAGGGTTTGTGGTTGGTTCTCAGTGTTCAGCTCTCCGTCTCACACACACAGTAAAGGGGAAGTGGTGATGGTGGACTAGACTGCAAAATCATCAACTTATTATTATTATTTGACCTCACTATTTCTAAAATGTAACATCTGTAGTATTATAAAGTCAGTATACATTTTCTAATTAACTTTTATCTCCAGATCTTGTAAATGTGATTGAATCTAACAAAGAGGAGAGAATTTTAAACCTCGTCTCCACTGAATACGTCTGAAAAAGTCGTTTCATATCAAACGTACGTCTACACTGGTGAGAGGAAAGTGTGTACTGAGCGTGTACAGACTGAACGCACTGAGACAGGACTTCCGCCCAGCGGTCTGATGAATGTGGGACGGTAAAGACGCTAAGCTAACAGTAAGGGAAGGTTGTGTACAGCAGCAACATAACTGCACTGAACACAACAAAAATGCTGGTGAATATTTTATCAGAAATCAGGACTCTCAGGACTCTTCTTCTCCTGCTGTGCTGTAAGTTTGTGTCTTTCCTTCACAACAGAAGAAACTGTAGCTGTAAATATAAAGAGTTTTAGGAAATAAGTTAGTCATGAAGAAGGGGAAAGTGGATATTTAATAAAATGTGGAGGGTCCACGGCTGAAAAAAGTTCGAGAGCCACTGCTGTAGTGTAGAATAATAATATATGTGTGTAACGAATCAAAGGCATTACTAGCATTATTCTTTTCTACCAGAATAATGTAATGGATCAACTTTAAACATGAAACGAAAACAGAAGCGCACGCTTGGATTCAACGCACCTTTCTAAACGAGATGAGTTTTAAAGCGTGCCTGCGTTATCTACCAGAATGTGTAGTAACTCGGATGAATCGGCAACGTTTAAAAAATATTCTCCACCAGTTACAATTTATGTAACAAATAAAAAAAGATGTTTAACATATTTAAATGTATTCTCCAATTTATCTAAGGAATTAGCTCGAATGGCGTGAAACATATCTATATATCTAATCAACGCGTGTTGTGACCAGTTATAAATATACATCAGCCAGGAAAGGGGATTCATGTAGGTGCACATATACATATAGATAATTAACTACAACGGATTATAATTAATTATGACTATGTATGTGGCCTACATCAGCGTTATGAACTCTAAAGAGTGAGTTTATCCTTCTGGCCAGGAATAATTAACCCACGAAGTTTGTTATTAAAGATTAGAGCGGGTAACGAGATCGCAGCATTTAAGGGACTCATCACGTGAACAAAACACAGAAAATCAAGCATGGGATAATAGATTTTAATAGCTAGATGTGACTATGGATACACACGACTAACTCTAAGCAGAACATACATATATACACATCTATATACAGGGAGAGAAAAGTGGTAGAGAGAAAGTAATGAAAGAAAAGGGAAGCAGACAAAAACACAACTATTTAACCTTTTTCAGAACCAGCACGAACTTAATTCTCCTGTAAACAGGGGTCCAATCTTAAACGCAGATATAGGTTCATTAACTATACTTGCATAGCCTCAGGGTTGAGAGTTTGCGTGAGGTCGTGTAGAGTTCGCTGGTTCGTTGTGCCGTTTGAAAAGGCGTGAGCCGTGAGGCGGTTGCATCCTTTGTCTGGGAGAGAGAGAGGTCCTGGCTTCCTCTTCCCGGGGCACGTGGCCCCGGGGGAGAGAAACCGGAAGAGTGTAGAAGTGAAGTTAAAGAGACTGAGAAGTGAACTCTAACTCGAGTTGAAGTGGAGCGTGGTGTTGTTTTAAAGACAACACCAATGCACACGCCTCTTTGGGCTATGGGCCAATCAGGAAGTTGGGTTTGCATGTCCGGATGACTCTCTTTGTCTGGTCTCGGACCCTAATTTAAATGTCCAGGGAGGAGCTGGTTTATACCGTGTTATAAATTAAATTAAGAGAAAACATGAAATAATGTATCCCATTGCAATATGATATGCATAATCAATCAGGGTATCTCGAGACGATTAACTACATACCAAATTCGATGGACTTGTAAAGAATATTACAAATAAAACCTGGTTACAGAGATTTAAAATGATATCCTAAATTAAAACTATCTAAAGTCATTAAGGTTAGTTACATAGACACACAATATACAGGTGCATCTCAATAAATTAGAATGTCATGGAAAAGTTCATTTATTTCAGTAATTCAACTCAAATTGTGAAACTCGTGTATTAAATAAATTCAATGCCACAGACTGAAGTAGTTTAAGTCTTTGGTTCTTTTAATTGTGATGATTTTGGCTCACATTTAACAAAAACCCACCAATTCACTATCTCAACAAATTAGAATACTTCATAAGACCAATAAAAAAAACATTTTTAGTGAATTGTTGGCCTTCTGGAAAGTATGTTCATTTACTGTACATGTACTCAATACTTGGTATGGGCTCCTTTTGCTTTAATTACTGCCTCAATTCGGCGTGGCATGGAGGTGATCAGTTTGTGGCACTGCTGAGGTGGTATGGAAGCCCAGGTTTCTTTGACAGTGGCCTTCAGCTCATCTGCATTTTTTGGTCTCCTGTTTCTCATTTTCCTCTTGACAATACCCCATAGATTCTCTATGGGGTTCAGGTGTGGTGAGTTTGCTGGCCAGTCAAGCACACCAACACCATGGTCATTTAACCAACTTTTGGTGCTTTTGGCAGTGTGGGCAGGTGCCAAATCCTGCTGGAAAATGAAATCAGCATCTTCAAAATGCTGGTCAGCAGAAGGAAGCATGAAGTGCTCCAAAATTTCTTGGTAAATGGATGCAGTGACTTTGGTTTTCAAAAAACACAATGGACCAACACCAGCAGGTGACATTGCACCCCAAATCATCACAGACTGTGGAAACTTAACACTGGACTTCAAGCAACTTGGGCTATGAGCTTCTCCACCCTTCCTCCAGACTCTAGGACCTTGGTTTCCAAATGAAATACAAAACTTGCTCTCATCTGAAAAGAGGACTCTGGACCACTGGGCAACATTCCAGTTCTTCTTCTCCTTAGCCCAGGTAAGACGCCTCTGACGTTGTATGTGGTTCAGGAGTGGCTTAACAAGAGGAATACGACAACTGTAGCCAAATTCCTTGACACGTCTGTGTGTGGTGGCTCTTGATGCCTTGACCCCAGCCTCAGTCCATTCCTTGTGAAGTTCACTCAAATTCTTGAATCGATTTTGCTTGACAATCCTCATAAGGCTGCGGTTCTCTCGGTTGGTTGTGCATCTTTTTCTTCCACACTTTTTCCTTCCACTCAACTTTCTGTTAACATGCTTGGATACAGCACTCTGTGAACAGCCAGCTTCTTTGGCAATGAATGTTTGTGGCTTACCTAGTGAACCAAACTGAGAGACCATTTTGAAGGCTCAGGAAACCTTTGCAGGTGTTTTGAGTTGATTAGCTGATTGGCATGTCACCATATTCTAATTCGTTGAGATAGTGAATTGGTGGGTTTTTGTTAAATGTGAGCCAAAATCATCACAATTAAAAGAACCAAAGACTTAAACTACTTCAGTCTGTGTGCATTGAATTTATTTAATACACGAGTTTCACAAATTGAGTTGAATTACTGAAATAAATGAACTTTTCCACAACATTCTAATTTATTGAGATGCACCTGTATGTAAACAAGATAACATCACACTATTTAGACATCGAATAATTACATATAATTACACGTTACATTGAAAAGTGAGAGATTTCTCCATTGTGTGTGTAAGGTAAGCTTGTGTGTGTGTGTGTGTGTGTGTGTGTGTGTGCGCGTGTGCGCGTGTGTATGTCCAGAAGAGGGGGCTGGCATTCTTCTAATGTCCCACCGGTCCTTGGTCACCTCAGGGTGACCTTAGGGAGCACATTTCCTCCTCTGGCTTTTGCGACTTTGAGGGTAAATCATTTGGTCGTAAACAGAGATTAGATCAGAGATTTACAGGCCCTTGGTCGGAGTTTTGGTGGACCCCTGCTGACGAACTAATCGTGAAGTTTCCCAGACGTTCAGTCATCAAAGGTTTCTTTTATTGCAGGGGTAAGTCCTGTGTGGGTTCCAAAGAGTCATTTGCATCCCAAAGGTGCATCTGGTCAAAAGAGGCCTCTCGGGGTTACTCTAGGTCACCTGAGTGGTGAAACTTTCTATGTTTAGTTTGGGTTAATTTAGAAATCAGTTTGGGCATAGTCATACGCTACATGTGTTACAGAATATATCAGATTCCCAGATGTTTTTGTATTTTGGAATTTAAAACTGAAACCACAGTATAGTTTGTGAGTGAAATGATTAATCTGAAGCTGAAGCTGTGATGCAGGTTTACTGTGTGCAGCTGGAGACGAGACGATCACACTGCAGGAAGTGGAAGGAACCACTATAACTCTCCATACTGGGATAACTGGAATTCAGAGTGATGCTCAGATTCAGTGGTTTTATGGACCTGAGAAAGCAGAGGAAATTATATTGATCAGTCAGGTGTTTAAAGGAGAAACTGTTACAGAAATCAGTGAGAGATTTAAAGAGCGACTGCAGCTGGACAGAATCAGTGGAGCTTTAACCATCAGGAACATCAGCAGAAACCATTCTGGAGTTTATTTATTACAAGTTCTCGCTGGACGCATCTCATCTAGGACTTTCAGTGTCAGTGTTTATGGTGAGTACATTTTATATTTTCAAACGATCTCATCCCAATGTGTAATTATATTTAACCTCAGTTTGTTCTTCTCTCTGCTTCTGTGTCCCCTCTGTACATAACCAGACTCTCATATATAAACACAGAGTGGTGTAACAGTACTACTGTATTAATAATTCAGCTGAGTAAAAGTAACAGTAGTGATCAAGATCATTACTTAAGTCAGAGTAAATAAGTAGTTTGGTGCTAAAGAGTTTAAGTAATTTCTTTACAAGTTACTTTTTACATGTATAAATTGGGAAAAATCTAACTACTTCCTGTGGGTCTGTGAAATGTTAGTCATGTCCACCTAGACAATCTCCCCCATGACCACCAGAGGGAGCCCTCAATCATGGTCCCCACCTTCTTCTTTTGTTGTCTGGCTGGGTTCCTGTGTTTGTGCACACATGAGATGTATTTCACCTGATTAGTTTCCATACTTTCGTGAAAACTACATGTGTTTTCCTGAGAAGTCTGAATCCCTGATGTGGTTTTCCTGGCATTGTCTTGTCTTAATTTTGGTTTGTTTTGCTAGTTCTTGGTTCTTTTCCTGACTTTTGGATGTGTTTTTAGTTATTTATTTATTAAAGCTTATCTGCATTGGCATCCTCCTGCCTGGACTCATCACAGTTAGTCCATGTGTGTTGTACAGAGTCATGTGGGTGGTCATGACACTACTGATCTGTGATGAATACAGAATTCAGTAGCTGCACTACTGTCCGAGCTGTTGTTAGATAAAAAGTTAACATGTTCTGACCAATCAGAATCCAGAATTCAACAGCGCTGTGGTGTAAAAATGATTATTTCAGGGCAGATTCCTCTGTAAATGATGTTTGTCTACACTCAGCTCTGATTGGCCTTTTTGTATTTATGAAGTTATGAGACTGAACATGGACAGGAAGGAGACATGAAACACTTTTACTCACCATAAACACTGACACTGAAAGTCCTAGATGAGAGATGTTCAGCGATGACGTGTAATAAATAAACTCCAGAATGGTTTCTGCTGATGTTCCTGATGGTTAAAGCTCCACTGATTCTGTCCAGCTGCAGTCGCTCTTTAAATCTCTCACTGATTTCTGTAACAGTTTCTCCTTTAAACATCTGACTGATCAATATCTTTTCCTCTGCTTTCTCAGGTCCATAAAACCACAGAATCTGATATATTCTGTAACACACAGATTATTAGGTGCTACAGCACTGCTGTATATTGTAAATTGCATAGTATTATTGAGTATATTGTCCAGTATATTCAGAGCAGTAAAGGTTAGCAACACATTAGAATATAAAAATCCACTGTATGAAAAATTGTAAGATTGTGAGGGAAATAAGTGTTTGATCCCCTATCAGTCAGCAAGATTTCTGGCTCCCAGGTGTCTTTTACACAGGTAACGAGCTGAGATTAGGAGCATTCTCTTAAAGGGAGTGCTCCTATCTCAGCTTGTTACCTGTAAAAAGACACCTGTCCACAGAAGCAATCAATCAATCAGATTCCAAACTCTCCACCATGGCCAAGACCAAAGAGCTGTCCAAGGATGTCAGGGACCAAATTTAGACCTACACAAGGCTGGAATGGGCTACAAGACCATCGCCAAGCAGCTTGGTGAGAAGGTGACAACAGTTGGTGCGATTATTCGCAAATGGAAGAAACTGTCAGTCTCCCTCGGTCTGGGGCTCCATGCAAGATCTCACCTCGTGGAGTTTCAATGATCATGAGAATGGTGAGAAATCAGCCCAGAACTACACGGGAGGATCTTGTTAATGATCTCATGGCAGCTGGGACCATAGTCACCAAGAAAACAATTGGTAACACACTACGCCGTGAAGGACTGAAATCTTGCAGCGCCCGAAAGGTCCCCCTGCTCAAGAAAGCACATGTACAGGCCGGTCTGAAGTTTGCCTGAATGATTCAGAGGAGAACTGGGTGAAAGTGTTGTGGTCAGATGAGACCAAAATAGAGCTCTTAGGCAGCATTCCTCCTCCTCCAAACACGGCGAGTTGAGTTGATGCCAATGACCCCAAGTCATAACACCATCCCCACCGTCAAACATGGAGGAGGGAACATTATGCTTTGGGGGTGTTTTTCTGCTAAGGGGACAGGACAATTGCACCGCATCAAAGGGACGATGGATGGGGCCATGTACCATCAAATCTTGGGTGAGAACCTCCTTCCCTCAGCCAGGGCATTGAAAATGGGTCGTGGATGGGTATTCCAGCATGACAATGACCCAAAACACACAGCCAAGGCAACAAAAAAGTGGCTCAAGAAGAAGCACATTAAGGTACTGGAGTGGCCTAGCCAGTCTCCAGAACTTAATCCCGTAGAAAATCTGTGGAGGGAGCTGAAGGTTCGAGGTGCCAAACGTCAGCCTCGAGACCTTAATGACTTGGAGAGGATCTGCAAAGAGGAGTGGGACAAAATCCCTCCTGAGATGTGTGCAAACCTGGTGGCCAACTACAAGAAACGTCTGACCTCTGTGATTTCCAACAAGGGTTTTGCCACCAAGCACTAAGTCGAAGGGGTCAAATAATTATTTCAATCATTAAAATGCAAATCAATTTATAACTTTTTTGAAATTTGTTTTTCTGGATGTTTTTGTTGTTATTCTGTCTCTCACTGTTAAAATACACCTACCATTAAAATTATAGACTGATCATTTCTTTGTCAGTGGGCAAACGTAAAAAATCAGCAGGGGATCAAATACTTTTTTCACTCACTGTACATAAGAAGCAAAACACTTTAACTGTCAACACTGTAATACAAAAGAAACAAAACGAGTTACTGTGTTTAGCTTCTGATTCACGTTTAAACCTGATTCCCAGCTGAAGGGACACAAATCTATAGAGCTGAGAAGAGTTTCGACCATTAACAAGCGTTCAAGTACCAAAATGTTTCGGATGAACACTGACAAGTGTTCAGTGTCCACATCGTCTACCATCTGTAATGTACAACCTCCAAATGCACACACAATGTTCTGCTATTAACTGAGAAAGGAAAAAACAAAGCAGTGACAGTTGTCCTAGTTGGTGCAGAGGGTTTGTGGTTGGTTCTCAGTGTTCAGCTCTCCGTCTCACACACACAGTAAAGGGGAAGTGGTGATGGTGGACTAGACTGCAAAATCATCAACTTATTATTATTATTTGACCTCACTATTTCTAAAATGTAACATCTGTAGTATTATAAAGTCAGTATACATTTTCTAATTAACTTTTATCTCCAGATCTTGTAAATGTGATTGAATCTAACAAAGAGGAGAGAATTTTAAACCTCGTCTCCACTGAATACGTCTGAAAAAGTCGTTTCATATCAAACGTACGTCTACACTGGTGAGAGGAAAGTGTGTACTGAGCGTGTACAGACTGAACACACTGAGACAGGACTTCCGCCCAGCGGTCTGATGAATGTGGGTCGGTAAAGACGCTAAGCTAACAGTAAGGGAAGGTTGTGTACAGCAGCAACATAACTGCACTGAACACAACAAAAATGCTGGTGAATATTTTATCAGAAATCAGGACTCTCAGGACTCTTCTTCTCCTGCTGTGCTGTAAGTTTGTGTCTTTCCTTCACAACAGAAGAAACTGTAGCTGTAAATATAAAGAGTTTTAGGAAATAAGTTAGTCATGAAGAAGGGGAAAGTGGATATTTAATAAAATGTGGAGGGTCCACGGCTGAAAACAGTTCGAGAGCCACTGCTGTAGTGTAGAATAATAATATATGTGTTACAGAATATATCAGATTCCCAGATGTTTTTGTATTTTGGAATTTAAAACTGAAACCACAGTATAGTTTGTGAGTGAAATGATTAATCTGAAGCTGAAGCTGTGATGCAGGTTTACTGTGTGCAGCTGGAGACGAGACGGTCACACTGCAGGAAGTGGAAGGAACCACTATAACTCTCCATACTGGGATAACTGGAATTCAGACTGATGCTCAGATTCTGTGGTCCTATGGACCTGAGAAAGCAGAAGAAATTATACTGAACAGTCAGATGTTTAAAGGAGAAACTGTTACAGAAATCAGTGAGAGATTTAAAGAGCGACTGCAGCTGGACAGAATCAGTGGAGCTTTAACCATCAGGAACATCAGCAGAAACCATTCTGGAGTTTATTTATTACAAGTTCTCGCTGGACGCATCTCATCTAGGACTTTCAGTGTCAGTGTTTATGGTGAGTACATTTTATATTTTCAAACGATCTCATCCCAATGTGTAATTATATTTAACCTCAGTTTGTTCTTCTCTCTGCTCCTGTGTCCCCTCTGTACATAACCAGACTCTCATATATAAACACAGAGTGGAGTAACAGTACTACTGTATTAATAATTCAGCTGAGTAAAAGTAACAGTAGTGATCAAGATCATTACTTAAGTCAGAGTAAATAAGTAGTTTGGTGCTAAAGAGTTTAAGTAATTTCTCTACAAGTTACTTTTTACATGTATAAATTGGGAGAAATCTAACTACTTCCTGTGGGTCTTTGAAATGTTAGTCATGTCCACCTAGACAATCTCCCCCATGACCACCAGAGGGAGCCCTCAATCATGGTCCCCACCTTCTTCTTTCATTGTCTGGCTGGGTTCATGTGTTTGTGCACACATGATTTGTATTTCACCTGATTAGTTTCCATACTTTTGTGAAAACTACATGTGTTTTCCTGAGAAGTCTGAATCCCTGGTGTGGTTTTCCTGGCATTGCCTTGTCTTAATTTTGGTTTGTTTTGCTAGTTCTTGGTTCTTTTCCTGACTTTTGGATGTGTTTTTAGTTATTTATTTATTAAAGCTTATCTGCATTGGCATCCTCCTGCCTGGACTCATCACAGTTAGTCCATGTGTGTTGTACAGAGTCATGTGGGTGGTCATGACACTACTGATCTGTGATGAATACAGAATTCAGTAGCTGCACTACTGTCCGAGCTGTTGTTAGATAAAAAGTTAACATGTTCTGACCAATCAGAATCCAGAATTCAACAGCGCTGTGGTGTAAAAATGATTATTTCAGGGCAGATTCCTCTGTAAATGATGTTTTTCTACACTCAGCTCTGATTGGCCTTTTTGTATTTATGAAGTTATGAGACTGAACATGGACAGGAAGGAGACATGAAACTCTTTTACTCACCATAAACACTGACACTGAAAGTCCTAGATGAGAGATGTTCAGCGATGACGTGTAATAAATAAACTCCAGAATGGGTTCTGCTGATGTTCCTGATGGTTAAAGCTCCACTGATTCTGTCCAGCTGCAGTCGCTCTTTAAATCTCTCACTGATTTCTGTAACAGTTTCTCCTTTAAACATCTGACTGTTCAATATCTTCTCTTTGCTTTCTCAAGTCCATAAAACCACAGAATCTGATATATTCTGTAACACACAGATTATTAGGTGCTACAGCACTGCTGTATATTGTAAATTGCATAGTATTATTGAGTATATTGTCCAGTATATTCAGAGCAGTAAAGGTTAGCTACACATTAGAAGATAAAAATCCACTGTATGAAAAATTGTAAGATTGTGAGGGAAATAAGTGTTTGATCCCCTATCAGTCAGCAAGATTTCTGGCTCCCAGGTGTCTTTTACACAGGTAACGAGCTGAGATTAGGAGCATTCTCTTAAAGGGAGTGCTCCTATCTCAGCTTGTTACCTGTAAAAAGACACCTGTCCACAGAAGCAATCAATCAATCAGATTCCAAACTCTCCACCATGGCCAAGACCAAAGAGCTGTCCAAGGATGTCAGGGACAAGATTGTAGACCTACACAAGGCTGGAATGGGCTACAAGACCATCGCCAACAGCTTGGTGAGAAGGTGACAACAGTTGGTGCGATTATTCGCAAATGGAAGAAACTGTCAGTCTCCCTTGGTCTGGGGCTCAATGCTAGATCTCACCTCGTGGAGTTTCAATGATCATGAGAACGGTGAGGAATCAGCCCAGAACTACACGGGAGGATCTTGTTAATGATCTCAAGGCAGCTGGGACCATAGTCACCAAGAAAACAATTGGTAACGCACTACGCCGTGAAGGACTGAAATCCTGCAGCGCCCGAAAGGTCCCCCTGCTCAAGAAAGCACATGTACAGGCCCGTCTGAAGTTTGCCTGAATGATTCAGAGGAGAACTGGGTGAAAGTGTTGTGGTCAGGTGTGGTCAGATCTCTTTGGCATCAACTCAACTCGCTGTGTTTGGAGGAGGAGGAATGCTGCCTATGACCCCAAGAACACCATCCCCACCGTCAAACATGGAGGTGGGAACATTATGCTTTGGGGGTGTTTTTCTCCTAAGGGGACAAGACAACTGCACCGCATCAAAGGGATGATGGATGGGGCCATGTACCGTCAAATCTTGGGTGAGAACCTCCTTCCCTCAGCCAGGGCATTGAAAATGGGTCGTGGATGGGTATTCCAGCATGACAATGACCCAAAACACTCAGCCAAGGCAACAAAGGAGTGGCTCAAGAAGAAGCACATTAAGGTCCTGGAGTGGCCTAGCCAGTCTCCAGAACTTAATCCCATAGAAAATCTGTGGAGGGAGCTGAAGGTTCGAGTTGCCAAACGTCAGCCTCGAGACCTTAATGACATGGAGAGGATCTGCAAAGAGGAGTGGGACAAAATCCCTCCTGAGATGTGTGCAAACCTGGTGGCCAACTATAAGAAACATCTGACCTCTGTGATTGCCAACAAGGGTTTTGCCACCAAGTACTAAGTCGAAGGGGTCAAATACTTATTTCCCTCATTAAAATGCAAATCAATTTATAACTTTTTTGAAATGTGTTTTTCTGGATTTTTTTGTTGTTATTCTGTCTCTCACTGTTAAAATACACCTACCATTAAAATTATAGACTGATCATTTCTTTGTCAGTGGGCAAACGTACAAAATCAGCAGGGGATCAAATACTTTTTTCACTCACTGTACATAAGAAGCAAAACACTTTAACTGTCAACACTGTAATACAAAAGAAACAAAACAAGTTACTGTGTTTAGCTTCTGATTCACATTTAAACCTGATTCCCAGCTGAAGGGACACAAATCTATAGAGCTGAGAAGAGTTTCGACCACTAACAAGCGTTCAAGTACCAAAATGTTTCAGATGAACACTGACAAGTGTTCAGTGTCCACATCGTCTACCATCTGTAATGTACAACCTCCAAATACACACACAATGTTCAGTTATTAACTGAGAAAGGAAAAAACAAAGCAGTGACAGTTGTCCTAGTTGGTGCAGAGGGTTTGTGGTTGGTTCTCAGTGTTCAGCTCTCCGTCTCACACACACAGTAAAGGGGAAGTGGTGATGGTGGACTAGACTGCAAAATCATCAACTTATTATTATTATTTGACCTCACTATTTCTAAAATGTAACATCTGTAGTATTATAAAGTCAGTATACATTTTCTAATTAACTTTTATCTCCAGATCTTGTAAATGTGATTGAATCTAACAAAGAGGAGAGAATTTTAAACCTCGTCTCCACTGAATACGTCTGAAAAAGCCGTTTCATAACAAACGTATGTCTACACTGGTGAGAGGAAAGTGTGTACTGAGCGTGTACAGACTGAACGCACTGAGACAGGACTTCCGCCCAGCGGTCTGATGAATGTGGGACGGTAAAGACGCTAAGCTAACAGTAAGGGAAGGTTGTGTACAGCAGCAACATAACTGCACTGAACACAACAAAAATGCTGGTGAATATTTTATCAGAAATCAGGACTCTCAGGACTCTTCTTCTCCTGCTGTGCTGTAAGTTTGTGTCTTTCCTTCACAACAGAAGAAACTGTAGCTGTAAATATAAAGAGTTTTAGGAAATAAGTTAGTCATGAAGAAGGGGAAAGTGGATATTTAATAAAATGTGGAGGGTCCACGGCTGAAAACAGTTCGAGAGCCACTGCTGTAGTGTAGAATAATAATATATGTGTTACAGAATATATCAGATTCCCAGATGTTTTTGTATTTTGGAATTTAAAACTGAAACCACAGTATAGTTTGTGAGTGAAATGATTAATCTGAAGCTGAAGCTGTGATGCAGGTTTACTGTGTGCAGCTGGAGACGAGACGGTCACACTGCAGGAAGTGGAAGGAACCACTATAACTCTCCATACTGGGATAACTGGAATTCAGAGTGATGCTCATATAGTTTGGTTTTATGGACCTGAGAAAGCAGAGGAAAAGATATTGAACAGTCAGATGTTTAAAGGAGAAACTGTTACAGAAATCAGTGAGAGATTTAAAGAGCGACTGCAGCTGGACAGAATCAGTGGAGCTTTAACCATCAGGAACATCAGCAGAAACCATTCTGGAGTTTATTTATTACACGTCATCACTGGACGTCTCTCATCTAGGACTCTCAGTGTCAGTGTTTATGGTGAGTAAAAGTGTTTCATGTCTCCTTCCTGTCCATGTTCAGTCTCATAACTTCATCATTACAAAAAAGGCCAATCAGAGCTCAAACACCTAGGAGTCATAAGATATAAACCTCTGGTGGAAAACGGCTGTGGAATAATCCTGGAAAAACATTTTCTACACTGAGTGGGAATCTAACACTGAGTAAAGAGTTAGGTATACATGCTGTTTAGAGCAGATAAGAAGCTGTTTGTTTCTGTTGTATAATCAAACTCTATCTTCCATTTTGCTTCACATGAGTAAAGTTTTTAATCTGTGTTTCTGTTTCTTAGCTCCAGTATCAACTCCAGTGATAATAAAAATAGAAAAGCGAAGTGTGTTTTCCACAGAGCCGTGTTCCCTCCTGTGCACTGTGGAGAATGGAGAAGATGTGAAGTTATCCTGGTACAGAGAGGATGAGAGACTCTCCATCACCAATAACATAGATCTCAGTGTTCCCCTCAGTCTCCCACTTCAAATACAACACCATGACATTAACACTAACACTTATATCTGTGTGTCTGCAAACCCTGTCAGCAATAAAACATCTTCTCCCAACATCACACAGCTCTGTTACCATCACTCGGGTACATCAGCTTGGGATGTCTTCAAATATTGTGATATTTTTCTACATTAGTGATTATATCATATAACATTCACAGGACAAACTGATCGTTCCTCTTCACTGCTTCCTGTCCTGATATCTGCTGAAGTTTTCCTGTTATTAATAATATCCATACCTGTGTGTGTTTGGCTAAAAAGAAAAAACAAAAAGGCAAGAAATTCTTCTCCTCTCTTTTCATATGTTTAATGTTTTTTTTTCATGTTTATTGAAATGAATCTGATTTTTTTGTGTCTTTAGCTTCTAAAAAAACTTGAGGAACTGATTTACACTGAGGTGAAATTTACAGCTCACGGTGCAGAGAGAGTTAAAAAGGTAAACATCTCAATAAAACTGTTGAAAATGATCAGGATGTGAAATGCATTAGTGGGTTTAGCATTAAAGAAAAATCACATTTGTTCCACAGGAGTGATAAAGTCTCACCCTGATTCAGATACTGAAATATACTGTTGTGTCTCACAGGAAGAAAACTCCAGAATAACAGATGATCAGGAGCAGGAAACCTTCGTGATGTATTCAGTTGTGAAGAGGCTCTCATAATTCAATACATCATCTTTCATTGTAACCATTTGAAGTAATTTGATGAGAAATGGTCAGTGTGATATGTAAGCAGTTTACAGGTGCGTCTCAATAAATTAGAAAGTCGTGGAAAAGTTCATTTATTTAATTACTGCCTCAATTCGGCGTGGCATGGAGGTGATCAGTTTGTGGCACTGCTGAGGTGGTATGGAAGCCCAGGTTTCTTTGGCAGTGGCCTTCAGCTCATCTGCAATTTTTGGTCTCTTGTTTCTCATTTTCCTCTTGACAATACCCCATAGATTCTCTATGGGGTTCAGGTCTGGTGAGTTTGCTGGCCAGTCAAGCACACCAACACCATGGTCATTTAACCAACTTTTGGTGCTTTTGGCAGTGTGGGCAGGTGCCAAATCCTGCTGGAAAATGAAATCAGCATCTTCAAAATGCTGGTCAGCAGAAGGAAGCATGAAGTGCTCCAAAATTTCTTGGTAAATGGATGCAGTGACTTTGGTTTTCAAAAAACACAATGGACCAACACCAGCAGATGACATTGCACCCCAAATCATCACAGACTGTGGAAACTGAACACTGGACTTCAAGCAACTTGGGCTATGAGCTTCTCCACCCTTCCTCCAGACTCTAGGACCTTGGTTTCCAAATGAAATACAAAGCTTGCTCTCATCTGAAAAGAGGACTTTGGACCACTGGGCAACAGTCCAGTTCTTCTTCTCCTTAGCCCAGGTAAGACACCTCTGACGTTGCCTGTGGTGCAGGAGTGGCTTAACAAGAGGAATACGACAACTGTAGCCAAATTCCTTGACACGTCTGTGTGTGGTGGCTCTTGATGCATTGACCCCAGCCTCAGTCCATTCCTTGTGAAGTTCATTCAAATTCTTGAATCGATTTTGCTTGACAATCCTCATAAGGCTGCGGTTCTCTCGGTTGGTTGTGCATCTTTTTCTTCCACACTTATTCCTTCCACTCACCTTTCTGTTAACATGCTTGGATACAGCACTCTGTGAACAGCCAGCTTCTTTGGCAATGAATGTTTGTGATTTACCTAGTGAACCAAACTGAGAGACCATTTTGAAGGCTCAGGAAACCTTTGCAGGTGTTTTGAGTTGATTAGCTGATTGGCATGTCACCATACTCTAATTTGTTGAGATAGTGAATTGATTGGTTTTTGTTAAATGTGAGCCAAAATCATCACAATTAAAAGAACCAAAGACTTAAACTACTTCAGTCTGTGTGCATTGAATTTATTCAATACACGAGTTTCACAATTTGAGTTGAATTACTGAAATAAATGAACTTTTCCACGACATTCTAATTTATTGAGATGCACCTGTATATCTTTACAGCATGTACATTATGCTTAATAGCCATTAAAAAGGTGACTATGACATTACAGGAAGTGGATTTCAGAGTCTTTTGGCTGATTCCTGTCTGAACGAGTATTGTTGATGTTTAAACTTGTGTTTGTTAGAACCTGAGGGAACTGATGCAGGTTTAAAGGTAAAGCATCACCACTTGGACACCCAAAAGACTTACACATGTTCTTCAATAGATAACTTCACTTGGATACTGTAGATTTAAAGATAAAAACTATTCAGTTTTTCCCTCACTGCTGTCTCCGTTAACTTGTTCATTAGGGAACAAAAATCTATATCTGGATTTCTGTAAATCTGCTTTGTGAAAATATCTACAGTGAACAGCTCTATACAAATAAAATCTAATTGAATTTCTATTTTAATACCGAAACTGCAATAATTTTCCTTTCTATTTTTAAACTGGATCATAAAGCAGCTTTAATTTAGTACTGATAAGTGTTCAGTTCAGACAAGTTCACATCTTTGTAATACACAACCTCCAAATACACACACGATGTTCAGTTATTAACTGAGAAAGGAAAAAACAAAACAGTGACAGTTGTCCTAGTTGGTGCAGAGGGTTTGTGGTTGGTTCTCAGTGTTCAGCTCCCCTGAAGCAGATCATCTAAAATCTCATTTTACTCATTTGTAAAGGTCACATTTAAAAATGAAGCATGTAACATGATGTCTACATGAGGGTGCACAAACTTTTACTCAGTCCAGTTCAGACTTCAGTTACTGGAAATTCCTACAACAGTTTGGGTATAATGATTACTGAAATTTATGAAATAACACAAATTTATTTACAAAAACAATAAATAAAAATAATAAAAAAATCCTACACACTGACACGCCTTGTTTGTTAGAATTGCTTCAGGTTTTATCTCCAGATCTTGTAAATGTAATTGAATCTAACAAAGAGGAGAGAATTTTAAACCTCGTCTCCACTGAATATGTCTGAAAAAGTCGTTTCATATCAAACGTACGTCTACACTGGTGAGAGGAAAGTGTGTACTGAGTGTGTACAGACTGAACACACTGAGGCAGGACTTCCGCCCAGCGGTCTGATGAATGTGGGTCGGTAAAGACGCTAAGCTAACAGTAAGGGAAGGTTGTGTACAGCAGCAACATAACTGCACTGAACACAGCAAAAATGCTGGTGAATATTTTATCAGAAATCAGGACTCTCAGGACTCTTCTTCTCCTGCTGTGCTGTAAGTTTGTGTCTTTCCTTCACAACAGAAGAAACTGTAGCTGTAAATATAAAGAGTTTTAGGAAATAAGTTAGTCATGAAGAAGGGGAAAGTGGATATTTAATAAAATGTGGAGGGTCCACGGCTGAAAAAAGTTCAAGAGTCTTTGCTGTAGTGTAGAATAATAATATATGTGTTACAGAATATATCAGATTCCCAGATGTTTTTGTATTTTGGAATTTAAAACTGAAACCACAGTATAGTTTGTGAGTGAAATGATGAATCTGAAGCTGAAGCTGTGATGCAGGTTTACTGTGTGCAGCTGGAGACGAGACGGTCACACTGCAGGAAGTGGAAGGAACCACTATAACTCTCCATACTGGGATAACTGGAATTCAGAGTGATGCTCAGATTCTGTGGTTTTATGGACCTGAGAAAGCAGAGGAAAAGATACTGATAATTCAGATGTTTAAAGGAGAAACTGTTACAGAAATCAGTGAGAGATTTAAAGAGCGACTGCAGCTGGACAGAATCAGTGGAGCTTTAACCATCAGGAACATCAGCAGAAACCATTCTGGAGTTTATTTATTACAAGTCATCACTGGACGTCTCTCATCTAGGACTTTCAGTGTCAGTGTTTATGGTGAGTAAAAGTGTTTCATGTCTCCTTCCTGTCCATGTTCAGTCTCATAACTTCATCATTACAAAAAAGGCCAATCAGAGCTCAAACACCTAGGAGTCATAAGATATAAACCTCTGGTGGAAAACGGCTGTGGAATAATCCTGGAAAAACATTTTCTACACTGAGTGGGAATCTAACACTGAGTAAAGAGTTAGGTATACATGCTGTTTAGAGCAGATAAGAAGCTGTTTGTTTCTGTTGTATAATCAAACTCTATCTTCCATTTTGCTTCACATGAGTAAAGTTTTTAATCTGTGTTTCTGCTTCTTAGCTCCAGTATCAACTCCAGTGATAATAAAAATAGAAAAGGGAAGTGTGTTTTCCACAGAGCCGTGTTCCCTCCTGTGCACTGTGGAGAATGGAGAAGATGTGAAGTTATCCTGGTACAGAGAGGATGAGAGACTCTCCATCACCAATAACACAGATCTCAGTGTTCCCCTCAGTCTCCCACTTCAAATACAACACCATGACATTAACACTAACACTTATATCTGTGTGTCTGCAAACCCTGTCAGCAATAAAACATCTTCTCCCAACATCACACAGCTCTGTTACCATCACTCAGGTACGTCAGCTTGGGATGTCTTCAAATATTGTGATATTTTTCTACATTAGTGATTATATCATATCATAACATTCACAGGACAAACTGATCGTTCCCCTTCACTGCTTCCTGTCCTGATATCTGCTGAAGTTTTCCTGTTATTAATAATATCCATACCTGTGTGTGTTTGGCTAAAAAGAAAAAACAAAAAGGCAAGAAATTCTTCTCCTTTCTTTTCATATGTTTAATGGTTTTTTCATGTTTATTGAAATGAATCTGATTTTTTTGTGTCTTTAGCTTCTAAAAAAACTTGAGGAACTGATTTACACTGAGGTGAAATTTACAGCTCACGGTGCAGAGAGAGTTAAAAAGGTAAACATCTCAATAAAACTGTTGAAAATGATCAGGATGTGAAATGCATTAGTGGGTTTAGCATTAAAGAAAAATCACATTTGTTCCACAGGAGTGATAAAGTCTCACCCTGATTCAGATACTGAAATATACTGTTGTGTCTTACAGGAAGAAAATTCCAGAATAACAGATGATCAGGAGCAGGAAACCTTCGTGCTGTATTCAGTTGTGAAGAGGCTCTCATAATTCAATACATCATCTTTCATTGTAACCATTTGAATTAATTCGGTGAGAAATGGTCAGTGTGATATGTAAGCAGTTTATATCTTTACAGCATGTACATTATGTTTAATAGCCATTAAAAAGGTGACTATGACATTACAGGAAATAGATTTCAGAGTCTTTTGACCGATTCCTGTTTGAACTAGTATTGTTGGTGTTTAAATTTGTGTTTGTCTCTCAGAACCTTCACTTGGATACTGTAGATTTAAAGATAAAAAATATTCAGTTTTTCCCTCACTGCTGTCTCCGTTAACTTGTTCATTAGGGATCAAAAATCTATATCTGGATTTCTGTAAATCTGCTTTGTGAAAATATCTACAGTGAACAGCTCTATACAAATAAAATCTAATTGAATTTCTGTTTTAATACCCAAAGTGCAATAATTTTCCTTTCTCTTTTTAAACTGGATCATAAAGCAGCTTTAATTTAGTACTGATAAGTGTTCAGTTCAGACAAGTTCACATCTTTGTAATACACAACCTCCAAATACACACACGATGTTCAGTTATTAACTGAGAAAGGAAAAAACAAAGCAGTGACAGTTGTCCTAGTTGGTGCAGAGGGTTTGTGGTTGGTTCTCAGTGTTCAGCTCTCCGTCTCACACACACAGTAAAGGGGAAGTGGTGATGGTGGACTAGACTGCAAAATCATCAACTTATTATTATTATTTGACCTCACTATTTCTAAAATGTAACATCTGTAGTATTATAAAGTCAGTATACATTTTCTAATTAACTTTTATCTCCAGATCTTGTAAATGTGATTGAATCTAACAAAGAGGAGAGAATTTTAAACCTCGTCTCCACTGAATACGTCTGAAAAAGCCGTTTCATAACAAACGTACGTCTACACTGGTGAGAGGAAAGTGTGTACTGAGCGTGTACAGACTGAACGCACTGAGGCAGGACTTCCGCCCAGCGGTCTGATGAATGTGGGACGGTAAAGACGCTAAGCTAACAGTAAGGGAAGGTTGTGTACAGCGGCAACATAACTGCACTGAACACAACAAAAATGCTGGTGAATATTTTATCAGAAATCAGGACTCTCAGGACTCTTCTTCTCCTGCTGTGCTGTAAGTTTGTGTCTTTCCTTCACAACAGAAGAAACTGTAGCTGTAAATATAAAGAGTTTTAGGAAAAAGGTTAGTCATGAAGAAGGGGAAAGTGGATATTTAATAAAATCTGGAGGGTCCACGGCTGAAAAAAGTTCGAGAGCCACTGCTGTAGTGTAGAATAATAATATATGTGTGAAACGAATCAAAAGCATTACTAGCATTATTCTTTTCTACCAGAATAATGAAATGGATCAATTTTAAACATGAAACGAAAACAGAAGCGCACGCTTGGATTCAACGCACCTTTCTAAACGAGATGAGTTTTAAAGCGTGCCTGCGTTATCTACCAGAATGTGTAGTAACTCGGATGAATCTGCAACGTTTAAAAAATATTCTCCACCAGTTACAATTTATGTAACAAATAAAAAAAGATGTTTAACACGTTTAAATGTATTCTCCAATTTATATAAGGAATTAGCTCGAATGGCGTGAAATATATCTATATATCTAATCAATGCGTGTTGTGACCAGTTATAAATATACATCAGCCAGGAAAGGGGATTCATGTAGGTGCACATATACATATAGATAATTAACTACAACGGGTTATAATTAATTATGACTATGTATGTGGCCTAGATCAGCGTTATGAACTCTAAAGAGTGAGTTTATCCTTCTGGCCAGGAAGAATTAACCCACGAAGTTTGTTATTAAAGATTAGAGCGGGTAACGAGATCGCAGCATTTAAGGGACTCATCACGTGAACAAAACAGAGAAAATCAAGCGTGGGATAATAGATTTTAATAGCTAGATGTGACTATGGATACACACGACTAACTCTAAGCAGAGCATACATATATACACATCTATATACAGGGAGAGAAAAGTGGTAGAGAGAAAGTAATGAAAGAAAGGGAAGCAGACAAAAACACAACTATTTAACCTTTTTCAGAACCAGCACGAACTTAATTCTCCTGTAAACAGGGGTCCAATCTTAAACGCAGATATAGGTTCATTAACTATACTTGCATAGCCTCAGGGTTGAGAGTTTGCGTGAGGTTGTGTAGAGTTCGCTGGTTCGTTGTGCCGTTTGAAAAGGCGTGAGCCGTGAGGCGGTTGCATCCTTTGTCCGGGAGAGAGAGAGGTCCTGGCTTCCTCTTCCCGGGGCACGTGGCCCCGGGGGAGAGAAACCGGAAGAGTGTAGAAGTGAAGTTAAAGAGACTAAGAAGTGAACTCTAACTCGAGTTGAAGTGGAGCGTGGTGTTGTTTTAAAGACAACACCAATGCACACGCCTCTTTGGGCTATGGGCCAATCAGGAAGTTGGGTTTGCATGTCCGGATGACTCTCTTTGTCTGGTCTCGGACCCTAATTTAAATGTCCAGGGAGGAGCCGGTTTATACCGTGTTATAAATGAAATTAAGAGAAAACATGAAATAATGTATCCCATTGCAATATGATATGCATAATCAATCAGGGTATCTCGAGACGATTAACTACGTACCAAATTCGATGGACTTGTAAAGAATATTACAAATAAAACCTGGTTACAGACATTTAAAATGATATGCTAAATTAAAACTATCTAAAGTCATTAAGGTTAGTTACATAGACACACAATATATGTAAACAAGATAACATCACACTATTTAGACATCGAATAATTACATATAATTACACGTTACATTGAAAAGAGAGAGATTTCTCCATTGTGTGTGTAAGGTAAGCTTGTGTGTGTGTGTGTGTGTGTGTGTGTGTGTGTGTGTGTGTGTGTGTGCGCGTGTGCGCGTGTGTATGTCCAGAAGAGGGGGCTGGCGTTCTTCTAATGTCCCACCGGTCCTTGGTCACCTCAGGGTGACCTTAGGGAGCACATTTCCTCCTCTGGCTTTTGTGACTTTGAGGGTAAATCATTTGGTCGTAAACAGAGATTAGATCAGAGATTTACAGGACCTTGGTCGGAGTTTTGGTGGACCCCTGCTGACGAACTAATCGTGAAGTTTCCCAGACGTTCAGTCATCAAAGGTTTCTTTTATTGCAGGGGTAAGTCCTGTGTGGGTTCCAAAGAGTCTTTTGCATCCCAAAGGTGCATCTGGTCAAAGGAGGCCTCTCGGGGTTACTCTAGGTCACCTGAGTGGTGAAACTTTCTATGTTTAGTTTGGGTTAATTTAGAAATCAGTTTGGGCATAGTCATACGCTACATGTGTTACAGAATATATCAGATTCCCAGATGTTTTTGTATTTTGGAATTTAAAACTGAAACCACAGTATAGTTTGTGAGTGAAATGATGAATCTGAAGCTGAAGCTGTGATGCAGGTTTACTGTGTGCAGCTGGAGACGAGACGGTCACACTGCAGGAAGTGGAAGGAACCACTATAACTCTCCATACTGGGATAACTGGAATTCAGAGTGATGCTCAGATTCAGTGGTTTTATGGACCTGAGAAAGCAGAGGAAATTATATTGATCAGTCAGGTGTTTAAAGGAGAAACTGTTACAGAAATCAGTGAGAGATTTAAAGAGCGACTGCAGCTGGACAGAATCAGTGGAGCGTTAACCATCAGGAACATCAGCAGAAACCATTCTGGAGTTTATTTATTACAAGTTCTCGCTGGACGCATCTCATCTAGGACTTTCAGTGTCAGTGTTTATGGTGAGTACATTTTATATTTTCAAACGATCTCATCCCAATGTGTAATTATATTTAACCTCAGTTTGTTCTTCTCTCTGCTCCTGTGTCCCCTCTGTACATAACCAGACTCTCATATATAAACACAGAGTGGTGTAACAGTACTACTGTATTAATAATTCAGCTGAGTAAAAGTGACAGTAGTGATCAAGATCATTACTTAAGTCAGAGTAAATAAGTAGTTTGGTGCTAAAGAGTTTAAGTAATTTCTCTACAAGTTACTTTTTACATGTATAAATTGGGAAAAATCTAACTACTTCCTGTGGGTCTTTGAAATGTTAGTCATGTCCACCTAGACAATCTCCCCCATGACCACCAGAGGGAGCCCTCAATCATGGTCCCCACCTTCTTCTTTTGTTGTCTGGCTGGGTTCCTGTGTTTGTGCCCACATGAGTTGTATTTCACCTGATTAGTTTCCATAGTTTCTTGAAAACTACATGTGTTTTCCTGAGAAGTCTGAATCCCTGGTGTGGTTTTCCTGTCATTGCCTTGTCTTAATTTTGGTTTGTTTTGCTAGTTCTTGGTTCTTTTCCTGACTTTTGGATGTGTTTTTATTTATTTATTTATATAAGCTTATCTGCATTGGCATCCTCCTGCCTGGACTCATCACAGTTAGTCCATGTGTGTTGTACAGAGTCATGTGGGTGGTCATGACACTACTGATCTGTGATGAATACAGAATTCAGTAGCTGCACAACTGTCTGAGTTGTTGTTAGATATAATGTTAACATGTTCTGACCAATCAGAATCCAGAATTCAACAGCGCTGTGGTGTAAAAATGATTATTTCAGGGCAGATTCATCTGTAAATGATGTTTGTCTACACTCAGCTCTGATTGGCCTTTTTGTATTTATGAAGTTATGAGACTGAACATGGACAGGAAGGAGACATGAAACACTTTTACTCACCATAAACACTGACATTGAAAGTCCAAGATGAGATGTCTTCAGTGATGACGTGTAATAAATAAACTCCAGAATGGTTTCTGCTGATGTTCCTGATGGTTAAAGCTCCACTGATTCTGTCCAGCTGCAGTCACTCTTTAAATCTCTCACTGATTTCTGTAACAGTTTCTCCTTTAAACATCTGACTGATCAATATCTTCTCTTTGCTTTCTCAAGTCCATAAAACCACAGAATCTGACATATTCTGTAACACACAGATTATTAGGTGCTACAGCACTGCTGTATATTGTAAATTGCATAGTATTATTGAGTATATTGTCCAGTATATTCAGAGCAGTAAAGGTTAGCTACACATTAGAAGATAAAAATCCACTGTATGAAAAATTGTAAGATTGTGAGGGAAATAAGTGTTTGATCCCCTATCAGTCAGCAAGATTTCTGGCTCCCAGGTGTCTTTTACACAGGTAATGTGCTGGGATTAGGAGCATTCTCTTAAAGGGAGTGCTCCTATCTCAGCTTGTTACCTGTAAAAAGACACCTGTCCACAGAAGCAATCAATCAATCAGATTCCAAACTCTCCACCATGGTCAAGACCAAAGAGCTGTCCAAGGATGTCAGGGACAAGATTGTAGACCTACACAAGGCTGGAATGGGCTACAAGACCATCGCCAACAGCTTGGTGAGAAGGTGACAACAGTTGGTGCGATTATTCGCAAATGGAAGAAACTGTCAGTCTCCCTCGGTCTGGGGCTCAATGCTTGATCTCACCTCGTGGAGTTTCAATGATCATGAGAACGGTGAGGAATCAGCCCAGAACTACACGGGAGGATCTTGTTAATGATCTCAAGGCAGCTGGGACCATAGTCACCAAGAAAACAATTGGTAACGCACTACGCCGTGAAGGACTGAAATCCTGCAGCGCCCGAAAGGTCCCCCTGCTCAAGAAAGCACATGTACAGGCCCGTCTGAAGTTTGCCTGAATGATTCAGAGGAGAACTGGGTGAAAGTGTTGTGGTCAGGTGTGGTCAGATCTCTTTGGCATCAACTCAACTCGCTGTGTTTGGAGGAGGAGGAATGCTGCCTATGACCCCAAGAACACCATCCCCACCGTCAAACATGGAGGTGGGAACATTATGCTTTGGGGGTGTTTTTCTCCTAAGGGGACAAGACAACTGCACCGCATCAAAGGGACAATGGATGGGGCCATGTACCGTCAAATCTTGGGTGAGAACCTCTTTCCCTCAGCCAGGGCATTGAAAATGGGTCGTGGATGGGTATTCCAGCATGACAATGACCCAAAACACTCAGCCAAGGCAACAAAGGAGTGGCTCAAGAAGAAGCACATTAAGGTCCTGGAGTGGCCTAGCCAGTCTCCAGAACTTAATCCCATAGAAAATCTGTGGAGGGAGCTGAAGGTTCGAGTTGCCAAACGTCAGCCTCGAGACCTTAATGACATGGAGAGGATCTGCAAAGAGGAGTGGGACAAAATCCCTCCTGAGATGTGTGCAAACCTGGTGGCCAACTATAAGAAACATCTGACCTCTGTGATTGCCAACAAGGGTTTAGCCACCAAGTACTAAGTCGAAGGGGTCAAATACTTATTTCCCTCATTAAAATGCAAATCAATTTATAACTTTTTTGAAATGTGTTTTTCTGGATGTTTTTGTTGTTATTCTGTCTCTCACTGTTAAAATACACCTACCATTAAAATTATAGACTGATCATTTCTTTGTCAGTGGGCAAACGTACAAAATCAGCAGGGGATCAAATATTTTTTCCCCCACTGTACATAAGAAGCAAAACACTTTAACTGTCAACACTGTAATACAAAAGAAACAAAACAAGTTACTGTGTTTAGCTTCTGATTCACGTTTAAACCTGATTCCCAGCTGAAGGGACACAAATCTATAGAGCTGAGAAGAGTTTCGACCATTAACAAGCGTTCAAGTACCAAAATGTTTCAGATGAACACTGACAAGTGTTCAGTGTCCACATCGTCTACCATCTGTAATGTACAACCTCCAAATACACACACGATGTTCTGCTATTAACTGAGAAAGGAAAAAACAAAGCAGTGACAGTTGTCCTAGTTGGTGCAGAGGGTTTGTGGTTGGTTCTCAGTGTTCAGCTCTCCGTCTCACACACACAGTAAAGGGGAAGTGGTGATGGTGGACTAGACTGCAAAATCATCAACTTATTATTATTATTTGACCTCACTATTTCTAAAATGTAACATCTGTAGTATTATAAAGTCAGTATACATTTTCTAATTAACTTTTATCTCCAGATCTTGTAAATGTGATTGAATCTAACAAAGAGGAGAGAATTTTAAACCTCGTCTCCACTGAATACGTCTGAAAAAGTCGTTTCATATCAAACGTACGTCTACACTGGTGAGAGGAAAGTGTGTACTGAGCGTGTACAGACTGAACGCACTGAGACAGGACTTCCGTCCAGCGGTCTGATGAATGTGGGTCGGTAAAGACGCTAAGCTAACAGTAAGGGAAGGTTGTGTACAGCAGCAACATAACTGCACTGAACACAACAAAAATGCTGGTGAATATTTTATCAGAAATCAGGACTCTCAGGACTCTTCTTCTCCTGCTGTGCTGTAAGTTTGTGTCTTTCCTTCACAACAGAAGAAACTGTAGCTGTAAATATAAAGAGTTTTAGGAAATAAGTTAGTCATGAAGAAGGGGAAAGTGGATATTTAATAAAATGTGGAGGGTCCACGGCTGAAAACAGTTCGAGAGCCACTGCTGTAGTGTAGAATAATAATATATGTGTTACAGAATATATCAGATTCCCAGATGTTTTTGTATTTTGGAATTTAAAACTGAAACCACAGTATAGTTTGTGAGTGAAATGATGAATCTGAAGCTAAAGCTGTGATGCAGGTTTACTGTGTGCAGCTGGAGACGAGACGATCACACTGCAGGAAGTGGAAGGAACCACTATAACTCTCCATACTGGGATAACTGGAATTCAGAGTGATGCTCAGATTCTGTGGTTTTATGGACCTGAGAAAGCAGAGGAAATTATATTGAACAGTCTAGTGGTTAAAGGAGAAACTGTTACAGAAATCAGTGAGAGATTTAAAGAGCGACTGCAGCTGGACAGAATCAGTGGAGCTTTAACCATCAGGAACATCAGCAGAAACCATTCTGGAGTTTATTTATTACACGTCATCGCTGAACATCTCTCATCTAGGACTTTCAGTGTCAGTGTTTATGGTGAGTAAAAGAGTTTCATGTCTCCTTCCTGTCCATGTTCAGTCTCATAACTTCATCATTATGCAAGGACACCTAGGCATAAGATATAAACCTCTGGTAGAATACAGCTGTGGAATAATCCTGGAAAAATATTTTCTACACTGAGTGGGAATCTAACACTGAGTAAAGAGTTAGGTATACATGCTGTTTAGAGCAAATAAGAAGCTGTTTGTTTCTATTGTATAATCAAACTCTATCTTCCATTTTGCTTCACATGAGTAAAGTTTTTAATCTGTGTTTCTGCTTCTTAGCTCCAGTATCAACTCCAGTGATAAGAAAAATAGAAAAGGGAAGTGTGTTTTCCACAGAGCTGTGTTCCCTCCTGTGCACTGTGGTGAATGGAGAAGATGTGAAGTTATCCTGGTACAGAGAGGATGAGAGACTCTCCATCACCAATAACACAGATCTCAGTGTTCCCCTCAGTCTCCCACTTCAAATACAACACCATGACATTAACACTAACACTTATATCTGTGTGTCTGCAAACCCTGTCAGCAATAAAACATCATCTCTCAACATCACACAGCTCTGTTACCATCACTCAGGTACATCAGCTTGGGATGTCTTCAAATATTGTGATATTTTTCTACATTAGTGATTATATCATAACATAACATTCACAGGACAAACTGATCGTTCCCCTTCACTGCTTCCTGTCCTGATATCTGCTGGAGTTTTCCTGTTATTAATAATATCCATACCTGTGTGTGTTTGGCTAAAAAGAAAAAACAAAAAGGCAAGAAATTCTTCTCCTCTCTTTTCATATGTTTAATATGTTTTTTTCATGTTTTCCATGTTTATTGAAATGAATCTGATTTTTTTGTGTCTTTAGCTTCTAAAAAAACTTGAGGAACTGACTTCCACTGAGGTGAAATTTACAGCTCACGGTGCAGAGAGAGTTAAAAAGGTAAACATCTCAATAAAACTGTTGAAAATGATCAGGATGTGAAATGCATTAGTGGGTTTAGCATTAAAGAAAAATCACATTTGTTCCACAGGAGTGATAAAGTCTCACCCTGATTCAGATACTGAAATATACTGTTGTGTCTCACAGGAAGAAAACTCCAGAATAACGGATGTTCAGGAGCAGGAAACCTTCGTGCTGTATTCAGTTGTGAAGAGGCTCTCATAATTCAATACATCATCTTTCATTGTAACTGTTTGAAGTAATTTGATGAGAAATGGTCAGTGTGATATGTAAGCAGTTTACAGGTGCGTCTCAATAAATTAGAAAGTCGTGGAAAAGTTCATTTATTTAATTACTGCCTCAATTCGGCGTGGCATGGAGGTGATCAGTTTGTGGCACTGCTGAGGTGGTATGGAAGCCCAGGTTTCTTTGACAGTGGCCTTCAGCTCATCTGCATTTTTTGGTCTCTTGTTTCTCATTTTCCTCTTGACAATACCCCATAGATTCTCTATGGGGTTCAGGTCTGGTGAGTTTGCTGGCCAGTCAAGCACACCAACACCATGGTCATTTAACCAACTTTTGGTGCTTTTGGCAGTGTGGGCAGGTGCCAAATCCTGCTGGAAAATGAAATCAGCATCTTCAAAAAGCTGGTCAGCAGAAGGAAGCATGAAGTGCTCCAAAATTTCTTGGTAAACGGGTACAGTGACTTTGGTTTTCAAAAAACACAATGGACCAACACCAGCAGATGACATTGCACCCCAAATCATCACAGACTGTGGAAACTGAACACTGGACTTCAAGCAACTTGGGCTATGAGCTTCTCCACCCTTCCTCCAGACTCCAGGACCTTGGTTTCCAAATGAAATACAAAACTTGCTCTGATCTGAAAAGAGGACTTTGGACCACTGGGCAACAGTCCAGTTCTTCTTCTCCTTAGCCCAGGTAAGACGCCTCTGACATTGTCAGTGGTTCAGGAGTGGCTTAACAAGAGGAATACGACAACTGTAGCCAAATTCCTTGACACGTCTGTGTGTAGTGGCTCTTGATGCCTTGACCCCAGCCTCAGTCCATTCCTTGTGAAGTTCACTCAAATTCTTGAATTGATTTTGCTTGACAATCCTCATAAGGCTGCGGTTCTCTCGGTTGGTTGTGCATCTTTTTCTTCCACACTTTTTCCTTCCACTCAACTTTCTGTTAACATGCTTGGATACAGCACTCTGTGAACAGCCAGCTTCTTTGGCAATGAATGTTTGTGGCTTACCTAGTGAACCAAACTGAGAGACCATTTTGAAGGCTCAGGAAACCTTTGCAGGTGTTTTGAGTTGATTAGCTGATTGGCATGTCACCATATTCTAATTTGTTGAGATAGTGAATTGGTGGGTTTTTGTTAAATGTGAGCCAAAATCATCACAATTAAAAGAACCAAAGACTTAAACTACTTCAGTCTGTGTGCATTGAATTTATTTAATACACGAGTTTCACAATTTGAGTTGAATTACTGAAATAAATGAACTTTTCCACGACATTCTAATTTATTGAGATGCACCTGTATATCTTTACAGCATGTACATTATGCTTAATAGCCATTAAAAAGGTGACTATGACATTACAGGAAGTAGATTTCAGAGTCTTTTGACTGATTCCTGTCTGAACGAGTATTGTTGGTGTTTAAACTTGTGTTTGTCAGAACCAGAGGGAACTGATGCAGGTTTAAAGGTAAAGCATCACCACTTGGACACCCTAAAGACTCACACGTGTTCCTTAGTAGATAACTTCACTTGGATACTGTAGATTTAAAGATAAAAAATATTCAGTTTTTCCCTCACTGCTGTCTCCGTTAACTTGTTCATTAGGGATCAAAAATCTATATCTGGATTTCTGTAAATCTGCTTTGTGAAAATATCTACAGTGAACAGCTCTATACAAATAAAATCTAATTGAATTTCTGTTTTAATACCCAAACTGCAATAATTTTCCTTTCTATTTTTAAAATGGATCATAAAGCAGCTTTAATTTAGTACTGATAAGTGTTCAGTTCAGACAAGTTCACATCTTTGTAATACACAACCTCCAAATACACACACAATGTTCAGTTATTAACTGAGAAAGGAAAAAACAAAGCAGTGACAGTTGTCCTAGTTGGTGCAGAGGGTTTGTGGTTGGTTCTCAGTGTTCAGCTCTCCGTCTCACACACACAGTAAAGGGGAAGTGGTGATGGTGGACTAGACTGCAAAATCATCAACTTATTATTATTATTTGACCTCACTATTTCTAAAATGTAACATCTGTAGTATTATAAAGTCAGTATACATTTTCTAATTAACTTTTATCTCCAGATCTTGTAAATGTGATTGAATCTAACAAAGAGGAGAGAATTTTAAACCTCGTCTCCACTGAATACGTCTGAAAAAGTCGTTTCATATCAAACGTACGTCTACACTGGTGAGAGGAAAGTGTGTACTGAGCGTGTACAGACTGAACGCACTGAGACAGGACTTCCGCCCAGCGGTCTGATGAATGTGGGACGGTAAAGACGCTAAGCTAACAGTAAGGGAAGGTTGTGTACAGCAGCAACATAACTGCAGTGAACACAACAAAAATGCTGGTGAATATTTTATCAGAAATCAGGACTCTCAGGACTCTTCTTCTCCTGCTGTGCTGTAAGTTTGTGTCTTTCCTTCACAACAGAAGAAACTGTAGCTGTAAATATAAAGAGTTTTAGGAAAAAGGTTAGTCATGAAGAAGGGGAAAGTGGATATTTAATAAAATCTGGAGGGTCCACGGCTGAAAAAAGTTCGAGAGCCACTGCTGTAGTGTAGAATAATAATATATGTGTGTAACGAATGAAAGGAATTACTAGCATTATTCTTTTCTACCAGAATAATGTAATGGATCAATTTTAAACATGAAACGAAAACAGAAGCGCACGCTTGGATTCAACGCACCTTTCTAAACGAGATGAGTTTTAAAGCGTGCCTGCGTTATCTACCAGAATGTGTAGTAACTCGGATGAATCTGCAACGTTTAAAAAATATTCTCCACCAGTTACAATTTATTTAACAAATAAAAAAAGATGTTTAACATATTTAAATGTATTCTCCAATTTATCTAAGGAATTAGCTCGAATGGTGTGAAATATATCTATATATCTAATCAACGCGTGTTGTGACCAGTTATAAATATACATCAGCCAGGAAAGGGGATTCATGTAGGTGCACATATACATATAGATAATTAACTACAACGGGTTATAATTAATTATGACTATGTATGTGGCCTAGATCAGCTTTATGAACTCTAAAGAGTGAGTTTATCCTTCTGGCCAGGAAGAATTAACCCACGAAGTTTGTTATTAAAGATTAGAGCGGGTAACGAGATCGCAGCATTTAAGGGACTCATTACGTGAACAAAACACAGAAAATCAAGCGTGGGATAATAGATTTTAATAGCTAGATGTGACTATGGATACACACGACTAACTCTAGGCAGAGCATACATATATACACATCTATATACAGGGAGAGCAAAGTGGTAGAGAGAAAGTAATGAAAGAAAAGGGAAGCAGACAAAAACACAACTATTTAACCTTTTTCAGAACCAGCATGAACTTAATTCTCCTGTAAACAGGGGTCCAATCTTAAACGCAGATATAGGTTCATTAACTATACTTGCATAGCCTCAGGGTTGAGAGTTTGCGTGAGGTCGTGTAGAGTTCGCTGGTTCGTTGTGCCGTTTGAAAAGGCGTGAGCCGTGAGGCAGTTGCATCCTTTGTCCGGGAGAGAGAGAGGTCCTGGCTTCCTCTTCCCGGGGCACGTGGCCCCAGGGGAGAGAAACCGGAAGAGTGTAGAAGTGAAGTTAAAGAGACTGAGAAGTGAACTCTAACTCGAGTTGAAGTGGAGCGTGGTGTTGTTTTAAAGACAACACCAACGCACACGCCTCTTTGGGCTATGGGCCAATCAGGAAGTTGGGTTTGCATGTCCGGATGACTCTCTTTGTCTGGTCTCGGACCCTAATTTAAATGTCCAGGGAGGAGCCGGTTTATACCGTGTTATAAATGAAATTAAGAGAAAACATGAAATAATGTATCCCACTGAAATATGATATGCATAATCAATCAGGGTATCTCGAGACGATTAACTACGTACCAAATTCGATGGACTTGTAAAGAATATTACAAATAAAACCTGGTTACAGACATTTAAAATGATATGCTAAATTAAAACTATCTAAAGTCATTAAGGTTAGTTACATAGACACACAATATATGTAAACAAGATAACATCACACTATTTAGACATCGAATAATTACATATAATTACACGTTACATTGAAAAGTGAGAGATTTCTCCATTGTGTGTGTAAGGTAAGCTTGTGTGTGTGTGTGTGTGTGTGTGTGTGTGTGTGCGTGTGTGCGCGTGTGTATGTCCAGAAGAGGGGGCTGGCGTTCTTCTAATGTCCCACCGGTCCTTGGTCACCTCAGGGTGACCTTAGGGAGCACATTTCCTCCTCTGGCTTTTGTGACTTTGAGGGTAAATCATTTGGTCGTAAACAGAGATTAGATCAGAGATTTACAGGTCCTTGGTCAGAGTTTTGGTGGACCCCTGCTGACGAACTAATCGTGAAGTTTCCCAGACGTTCAGTCATCAAAGGTTTCTTTTATTGCAGGGGTAAGTCCTGTGTGGGTTCCAAAGAGTCTTTTGCATCCCAAAGGTGCATCTGGTCAAAGGAGGCCTCTCGGGGTTACTCTAGGTCACCTGAGTGGTGAAACTTTCTATGTTTAGTTTGGGTTAATTTAGAAATCAGTTTGGGCATAGTCATACACTACATGTGTTACAGAATATATCAGATTCCCAGATGTTTTTGTATTTTGGAATTTAAAACTGAAACCACAGTATAGTTTGTGAGTGAAATGATTAATCTGAAGCTGAAGCTGTGATGCAGGTTTACTGTGTGCAGCTGGAGACGAGACGGTCACATTGCAGGAAGTGGAAGGAACCACTATAACTCTCCATACTGGGATAACTGGAATTCAGAGTGATGCTCAGATTCTGTGGTTTTATGGACCTGAGAAAGCAGAGGAAATTATATTGAACAGTCTAGTGGTTAAAGGAGAAACTGTTACAGAAATCAGTGAGAGATTTAAAGAGCGACTGCAGCTGGACAGAATCAGTGGAGCTTTAACCATCAGGAACATCAGCAGAAACCATTCTGGAGTTTATTTATTACACGTCATCGCTGGACGTCTCTCATCTAGGACTTTCAGTGTCAGTGTTTATGGTGAGTAAAAGTGTTTCATGTCTCCTTCCTGTCCATGTTCAGTCTCATAACTTCATCATTACAAAAAAGGACAATCAGAGCTCAAACACCTAGGAGTCATAAGATATAAACCTCTGGTGGAAAACGGCTGTGGAATAATCCTGGAAAAACATTTTCTACACTGAGTGGGAATCTAACACTGAGTAAAGAGTTAGGTATACATGCTGTTTAGAGCAGATAAGAAGCTGTTTGTTTCTGTTGTATAATCAAACTCTATCTTCCATTTTGCTTCACATGAGTAAAGTTTTTAATCTGTGTTTCTGCTTCTTAGCTCCAGTATCAACTCCAGTGATAAGAAAAATAGAAAATCGAAGTGTGTTTTCCACAGAGCCGTGTTCCCTCCTGTGCACTGTGGAGAATGGAGAAGATGTGAAGTTATCCTGGTACAGAGAGGATGAGAGAATCTCCATCACCAATAACACAGATCTCAGTGTTCCCCTCAGTCTCCCACTTCAAATACAACACCATGACATTAACACTAACACTTATATCTGTGTGTCTGCAAACCCTGTCAGCAATAAAACATCTTCTCTCAACATCACACAGCTCTGTTACCATCACTCAGGTACATCAGCTTGGGATGTCTTCAAATATTGTGATATTTTTCTACATTAGTGATTATATCATAACATAACATTCACAGGACAAACTGATCGTTCCCCTTCACTGCTTCCTGTCCTGATATCTGCTGAAGTTTTCCTGTTATTAATAATATCCATACCTGTGTGTGTTTGGCTAAAAAGAAAAAACAAAAAGGCAAGAAATTCTTCTCCTTTCTTTTCATATGTTTAATGTTTTTTTTTCATGTTTATTGAAATGAATCTGATTTTTTTGTGTCTTTAGCTTCTAAAAAAACTTGAGGAACTGATTTACACTGAGGTGAAATTTACAGCTCACGGTGCAGAGAGAGTTAAAAAGGTAAACATCTCAATAAAACTGTTGAAAATGATCAGGATGTGAAATGCATTAGTGGGTTTAGCATTAAAGAAAAATCACATTTGTTCCACAGGAGTGATAAAGTCTCACCCTGATTCAGATACTGAAATATACTGTTGTGTCTTACAGGAAGAAAACTCCAGAATAACGGATGATCAGGAGCAGGAAACCTTCGTGCTGTATTCAGTTGTGAAGAGGCTCTCATAATTCAATACATCATCTTTCATTGTAACCATTTGAATTAATTCGGTGAGAAATGGTCAGTGTGATATGTAAGCAGTTTATATCTTTACAGCATGTACATTATGTTTAATAGCCATTAAAAAGGTGACTATGACATTACAGGAAATAGATTTCAGAGTCTTTTGACCGATTCCTGTTTGAACTAGTATTGTTGGTGTTTAAATTTGTGTTTGTTTCTCAAAACCTTCACTTGGATACTGTAGATTTAAAGATAAAAAATATTCAGTTTTTCCCTCACTGCTGTCTCCGTTAACTTGTTCATTAGGGATCAAAAATCTATATCTGGATTTCTGTAAATCTGCTTTGTGAAAATATCTACAGTGAACAGCTCTATACAAATAAAATCTAATTGAATTTCTGTTTTAATACCCAAAGTGCAATAATTTTCCTTTCTATTTTTAAACTGGATCATAAAGCAGCTTTAATTTAGTACTGATAAGTGTTCAGTTCAGACAAGTTCACATCTTTGTAATACACAACCTCCAAATACACACACGATGTTCTGCTATTAACTGAGAAAGGAAAAAACAAAGCAGTGACAGTTGTCCTAGTTGGTGCAGAGGGTTTGTGGTTGGTTCTCAGTGTTCAGCTCTCCGTCTCACACACACAGTAAAGGGGAAGTGGTGATGGTGGACTCGACTGCAAAATCATCAACTTATTATTATTATTTGACCTCACTATTTCTAAAATGTAACATCTGTAGTATTATAAAGTCAGTATACATTTTCTAATTAACTTTTATCTCCAGATCTTGTAAATGTGATTGAATCTAACAAAGAGGAGAGAATTTTAAACCTCGTCTCCACTGAATACGTCTGAAAAAGCCGTTTCATATCAAACGTACGTCTACACTGGTGAGAGGAAAGTGTGTACTGAGCGTGTACAGACTGAACACACTGAGACAGGACTTCCGCCCAGCGGTCTGATGAATGTGGGACGGTAAAGACGCTAAGCTAACAGTAAGGGAAGGTTGTGTACAGCAGCAACATAACTGCACTGAACACAACAAAAATGCTGGTGAATATTTTATCAGAAATCAGGACTCTCAGGACTCTTCTTCTCCTGCTGTGCTGTAAGTTTGTGTCTTTCCTTCACAACAGAAGAAACTGTAGCTGTAAATATAAAGAGTTTTAGGAAAAAGGTTAGTCATGAAGAAGGAGAAAGTGGATATTTAATAAAATGTGTAGGGTCCACGGCTGAAAACAGCTCGAGAGCCACTGCTGTAGTGTAGAATAATAATATATGTGTTACAGAATATATCAGATTAACAGATGTTCTTGTATTTTGGAATTTAAAACTGAAACCACAGTATAGTTTGTGAGTGAAATGATTAATCTGAAGCTGAAGCTGTGATGCAGGTTTACTGTGTGCAGCTGGAGACGAGACGGTCACACTGCAGGAAGTGGAAGGAACCACTATAACTCTCCATACTGGGATAACTGGAATTCAGAGTGATGCTCAGATTCTGTGGTTTTATGGACCTGAGAAAGTAGAAGAAATTATACTGAACAGTCAGATGTTTAAAGGAGAAACTGTTACAGAAATCAGTGAGAGATTTAAAGAGCGACTGCAGCTGGACAGAATCAGTGGAGCTTTAACCATCAGGAACATCAGCAGAAACCATTCTGGAGTTTATTTATTACAAGTTCTCGCTGGACGCATCTCATCTAGGACTTTCAGTGTCAGTGTTTATGGTGAGTACATTTTATATTTTCAAACGATCTCATCCCAATGTGTAATTATATTTAACCTCAGTTTGTTCTTCTCTCTGCTCCTGTGTCCCCTCTGTACATAACCAGACTCTCATATATGAACACAGAGTGGAGTAACAGTACTACTGTATTAATAATTCAGCTGAGTAAAAGTAACAGTAGTGATAAAGATCATTACTTAAGTCAGAGTAAATAAGTAGTTTGGTGCTAAAGAGTTTAAGTAATTTCTTTACAAGTTACTTTTTACATGTATAAATTGGGAAAAATCTAACTACTTCCAGTGGGTCTGTGAAATGTTAGTGTCATGTCCACCTAGACAATCTCCCCCATGACCACCAGAGGGAGCCCTAAATCATGTTCCTCAACTTCTTCTTTCATTGTCTGGCTGGGTTCCTGTGTTTGTGCACACATGAGTTGTATTTCACCTGATTAGTTTCCATACTTTTGTGAAAACTACGTGTTTTCCTGAGAAGTCTGAATCCCTGATGTGGTTTTCCTGGCATTGCCTTGTCTTAATTTTGGTTTGTTTTGCTAGTTTTTGGTTCTTTTCTTGACTTTTGGATGTTTTTTTATTTATTTATTTATTTATTAAAGCTCATCTGCATTGGCATCCTCCTGCCTGGACTCATCACAGTTAGTCCATGTGTGTTGTACAGAGTCATGTGGGTGGTCATGACACTACTGATCTGTGATGAATACAGAATTCAGTAGCTGCACTACTGTCCGAGCTGTTGTTAGATAAAAAGTTAACATGTTCTGACCAATCAGAATCCAGAATTCAACAGCGCTGTGGTGGAAAAATGATTATTCCAGGGCAGATTCATCTGTAAATGATGTTTGTCTACACTCAGCTCTGATTGGCCTTTTTGTATTTATGAAGTTATGAGACTGAACATGGACAGGAAGGAGACATGAAACACTTTTACTCACCATAAACACTGACACTGAAAGTCCTAGATGAGAGATGTTCAGCGATGACGTGTAATAAATAAACTCCAGAATGGGTTCTGCTGATGTTCCTGATGGTTAAAGCTCCACTGATTCTGTCCAGCTGCAGTCGCTCTTTAAATCTCTCACTGATTTCTGTAACAGTTTCTCCTTTAAACATCTGACTGTTCAATATCTTTTCCTCTGCTTTCTCAGGTCCATAAAACCACTGAATCTGATATATTCTGTAACACACAGATTATTAGGTGCTACAGCACTGCTGTATATTGTAAATTGCATAGTATTATTGAGTATATTGTCCAGTATATTCAGAGCAGTAAAGGTTAGCTACACATTAGAAGATAAAAATCCACTGTATGAAAAATTGTAAGATTGTGAGGGAAATAAGTGTTTGATCCCCTATCAGTCAGCAAGATTTCTGGCTCCCAGGTGTCTTTTACACAGGTAACGAGCTGAGATTAGGAGCATTCTCTTAAAGGGAGTGCTCCTATCTCAGCTTGTTACCTGTAAAAAGACACCTGTCCACAGAAGCAATCAATCAATCAGATTCCAAACTCTCCACCATGGCCAAGACCAAAGAGCTGTCCAAGGATGTCAGGGACAAGATTGTAGACCTACACAAGGCTGGAATGGGCTACAAGACCATCGCCAACAGCTTGGTGAGAAGGTGACAACAGTTGGTGCGATTATTCGCAAATGGAAGAAACTGTCAGTCTCCCTCGGTCTGGGGCTCAATGCTAGATCTCACCTCGTGGAGTTTCAATGATCATGAGAACGGTGAGGAATCAGCCCAGAACTACACGGGAGGATCTTGTTAATGATCTCAAGGCAGCTGGGACCATAGTCACCAAGAAAACAATTGGTAACACACTACGCCGTGAAGGACTGAAATCCTGCAGCACCCGCAAGGTCCCCCTGCTCAAGAAAGCACATGTACAGGCCCGTCTGAAGTTTGCCTGAATGATTCAGAGGAGAACTGGGTGAAAGTGTTGTGGTCAGGTGTGGTCAGATCTCTTTGGCATCAACTCAACTCGCTGTGTTTGGAGGAGGAGGAATGCTGCCTATGACCCCAGGAACACCATCCCCACCGTCAAACATGGAGGTGGGAACATTATGCTTTGGGGGTGTTTTTCTGCTAAGGGGACAGGACAACTGCACCACATCAAAGGGACGATGGACGGGGCCATGTACCGTCAAATCTTGGGTGAGAACCTCCTTCCCTCAGCCAGGGCATTGAAAATGGGTCGTGGATGGGTATTCCAGCATGACAATGACCCAAAACACTCAGCCAAGGCAACAAAGGAGTGGCTCAAGAAGAAGCACATTAAGGTCCTGGAGTGGCCTAGCCAGTCTCCAGAACTTAATCCCATAGAAAATCTGTGGAGGGAGCTGAAGGTTCGAGTTGCCAAACGTCAGCCTCGAGACCTTAATGACATGGAGAGGATCTGCAAAGAGGAGTGGGACAAAATCCCTCCTGAGATGTGTGCAAACCTGGTGGCCAACTATAAGAAACATCTGACCTCTGTGATTGCCAACAAGGGTTTTGCCACCAAGTACTAAGTCGAAGGGGTCAAATATTTATTTCCCTCATTAAAATGCAAATCAATTTATAACTTTTTTGAAATGTGTTTTTCTGGATGTTTTTGTTGTTATTCTGTCTCTCACTGTTAAAATACACCTACCATTAAAATTATAGACTGATCATTTCTTTGTCAGTGGGCAAACGTACAAAATCAGCAGGGGATCAAATATTTTTTCACCCACTGTACATAAGAAGCAAAACACTTTAACTGTCAACACTGTAATACAAAAGAAACAAAACGAGTTACTGTGTTTAGCTTCTGATTCACGTTTAAACCTGATTCCCAGCTGAAGGGACACAAATCTATAGAGCTGAGAAGAGTTTCGACCATTAACAAGCGTTCAAGTACCAAAATGTTTCAGATGAACACTGACAAGTGTTCAGTGTCCACATCGTCTACCATCTGTAATGTACAACCTCCAAATACACACACAATGTTCTGCTATCAACTGAGAAAGGAAAAAACAAAGCAGTGACAGTTGTCCTAGTTGGTGCAGAGGGTTTGTGGTTGGTTCTCAGTGTTCAGCTCTCCGTCTCACACACACAGTAAAGGGGAAGTGGTGATGGCGGACTAGACTGCAAAATCATCAACTTATTATTATTATTTGACCTCACTATTTCTAAAAGGTAACATCTGTAGTATTATAAAGTCAGTATACATTTTCTAATTAACTTTTATCTCCAGATCTTGTAAATGTGATTGAATCTAACAAAGAGGAGAGAATTTTAAACCTCGTCTCCACTGAATACGTCTGAAAAAGTCGTTTCATATCAAACGTACGTCTACACTGGTGAGAGGAAAGTGTGTACTGAGCGTGTACAGACTGAACGCACTGAGACAGGACTTCCGCCCAGCGGTCTGATGAATGTGGGACGGTAAAGACGCTAAGCTAACAGTAAGGGAAGGTTGTGTACAGCAGCAACATAACTGCACTGAACACAACAAAAATGCTGGTGAATATTTTATCAGAAATCAGGACTCTCAGGACTCTTCTTCTCCTGCTGTGCTGTAAGTTTGTGTCTTTCCTTCACAACAGAAGAAACTGTAGCTGTAAATATAAAGAGTTTTAGGAAATAAGTTAGTCATGAAGAAGGGGAAAGTGGATATTTAATAAAATGTGGAGGGTCCACGGCTGAAAAAAGTTCGAGAGCCACTGCTGTAGTGTAGAATAATAATATATGTGTTACAGAATATATCAGATTCCCAGATGTTTTTGTATTTTGGAATTTAAAACTGAAACCACAGTATAGTTTGTGAGTGAAATGATTAATCTGAAGCTGAAGCTGTGATGCAGGTTTACTGTGTGCAGCTGGAGACGAGACGGTCACACTGCAGGAAGTGGAAGGAACCACTATAACTCTCCATACTGGGATAACTGGAATTCAGAGTGATGCTCAGATTCAGTGGTTTTATGGACCTGAGAAAGCAGAGGAAAAGATATTGAACAGTCAGATGTTTAAAGGAGAAACTGTTACAGAAATCAGTGAGAGATTTAAAGAGCGACTGCAGCTGGACAGAATCAGTGGAGCTTTAACCATCAGGAACATCAGCAGAAACCATTCTGGAGTTTATTTATTACACGTCATCACTGGACGTCTCTCATCTAGGACTTTCAGTGTCAGTGTTTATGGTGAGTAAAAGTGTTTCATGTCTCCTTCCTGTCCATGTTCAGTCAGACAAGGGATAAATAACTATATGTCAAGCTTCAGCTGTAATATTTCAGTAAAACTTGTGATAGAATGATAATTGGTTGAGGAACGGTTTGTGTCAGTGTGTGTCTGCAGTTTACTTAGAGATAAAAAAAAGCCTAACCCTTAAGTAAGAGTAAATAAGTAGTCTGGTGCCAAACAGTTTAAGTAATTACTTTACGAGTCATTTTTTAAATGTCTAAAATTTGGAAAAGGCGAACTACTTCCTGGCTACACCACTGGAAATGTGTCTTGGAAGTGGGTCTCTGAAATGTTATTGTCATGTCCACCTAGACGATCTCACCCATGACCACCAGAGGGAGCCCTCACTCATGTTCCTCACCTTCGTCTTTCATTGTCTGGCTGGGTTCCTGTGTTTGTGCTCACCTGAGTTGTATTTCACCTGATTAGTTTCCATAATTTTCCTGACTTTAGGTTGTTTCTTATTTATTAATTTATTTATTAAAGCTTATCGGCATTGGCATCCTCCTGCCTGGACTCATCACAGTTAGTCCATGTGTGTTGTACAGAGTCATGTGGGTGGTCATGACACTACTGATCTGTGATGAATACAGAATTCAGTAGCTGCACTACTGTCCGAGCTGTTGTTAGATAAAAAGTTAACATGTTCTGACCAATCAGAATCCAGAATTCAACAGCGCTGTGGTGGAAAAATGATTATTTCAGGGCAGATTCATCTGTAAATGATGTTTTTCTACACTCAGCTCTGATTGGCCTTTTTGTATTTATGAAGTTATGAGACTGAACATGGACAGGAAGGAGACGTGAAACACTTTTACTCACCATAAACACTGACACTGAAAGTCCTAGATGAGATGTCTTCAGTGATGACTTGTTATAAATAAACTCCAGAATGGTTTCTGCTGATGTTCCTGATGGTTAAAGCTCCACTGATTCTGTCCAGCTGCAGTTGCTCTTTAAATCTCTCACTGATTTCTGTAACAGTTTCTCCTTTAAACATCTGACTGTTCAATATGTTTTCCTCTGCTTTCTCAGGTCCATAAAACCACAGAATCTGATATATTCTCTAACACAGATTATTAGGTGCTACAGCACTGCTGTATATTGTAAACTCCACAGTATTTTTGTGTATATTGTCCAGTATATTCAGAGCAGTAAAGGTTAGCTACACATTAGAAGATAAAAATGTATGAAAAATGATGAAATTAAGTCTTTATAGTCTTAAGAATTGTAAATCAGTAAACACAAGTGGCTTTTAGTACAGTACAAGCAAAATACTTTAATTGTAAACACTGTGACACAAAAGAAACAAAACAAGTTACTGTGTTTAGCTGCTGATGAACTTTATAGTGAATCATTAAACATTAATAATATTATATGTGCTACAGAATATATCAGATTCCAGATGTGTCATATTTTCACATTTCTGGGTTAAAAACATCATCATCTGAAATCACGAGTCTGCAGCACAGTATAGATTGTGAGTGAAATGATGAATCTGAAGCTGAAGCTGTGATGCAGGTTTACTGTGTGCAGCTGGAGACGAGACGGTCACACTGCAGGAAGTGGAAGGAACCACTATAACTCTCCATACTGGGATAACTGGAATTCAGAGTGATGCTCAGATTCAGTGGTTTTATGGACCTGAGAAAGCAGAGGAAAAGATATTGAACAGTCAGATGTTTAAAGGAGAAACTGTTACAGAAATCAGTGAGAGATTTAAAGAGCGACTGCAGCTGGACAGAATCAGTGGAGCTTTAACCATCAGGAACATCAGCAGAACCCATTCTGGAGTTTATTTATTACAAGTCATCACTGGACGTCTCTCATCTAGGACTCTCAGTGTCAGTGTTTATGGTGAGTAAAAGTGTTTCATGTCTCCTTCCTGTCCATGTTCAGTCTCATAACTTCATCATTACAAAAAAGGCCAATCAGAGCTCAAACACCTAGGAGTCATAAGATATAAACCTCTGGTGGAAAACGGCTGTGGAATAATCCTGGAAAAATATTTTCTACACTGAGTGGGAATCTAACACTGAGTAAAGAGTTAGGTATACATGCTGTTTAGAGCAGATAAGAAGCTGTTTGTTTCTGTTGTATAATCAAACTCTATCTTCCATTTTGCTTCACATGAGTAAAGTTTTTAATCTGTGTTTCTGCTTCTTAGCTCCAGTATCAACTCCAGTGATAAGAAAAATAGAAAAGGGAAGTGTGTTTTCCACAGAGCTGTGTTCCCTCCTGTGCACTGTGGAGAATGGAGAAGATGTGAAGTTATCCTGGTACAGAGAGGATGAGAGACTCTCCATCACCAATAACACAGATCTCAGTGTTCCCCTCAGTCTCCCACTTCAAATACAACACCATGACATTAACACTAACACTTATATCTGTGTGTCTGCAAACCCTGTCAGCTATAAAACATCTTCTCCCAACATCACACAGCTCTGTTACCATCACTCAGGTACATCAGCTTGGGATGTCTTCAAATATTGTGATATTTTTCTACATTAGTGATTATATCATATCATAACATTCACAGGACAAACTGATCGTTCCCCTTCACTGCTTCCTGTCCTGATATCTGCTGAAGTTTTCCTGTTATTAATAATATCCATACCTGTGTGTGTTTGGCTAAAAAGAAAAAACAAAAAGGCAAGAAATTCTTCTCTTTTCTTTTCATATGTTTAATGTTTTTTTTTTCATGTTTATTGAAATGAATCTGATTTTTTTGTGTCTTTAGCTTCTAAAAAAACTTGAGGAACTGATTTACACTGAGGTGAAATTTACAGCTCACGGTGCAGAAAGAGTTAAAAAGGTAAACATCTCAATAAAACTGTTGAAAATGATCAGGATGTGAAATGCATTAGTGGGTTTAGCATTAAAGAAAAATCACATTTGTTCCACAGGAGTGATAAAGTCTCACCCTGATTCAGATACTGAAATATACTGTTGTGTCTCACAGGAAGAAAACTCCAGAATAACGGATGTTCAGGAGCAGGAAACCTTCGTGCTGTATTCAGCTGTGAAGAGACTCTCATAATTTTTTTTTTTTTAAACTAGTTAAACTAGTTTAATTAATTTGGTCACAAATGGACGCTGTGATATCTAAGCCTCTTACATGTTTAAATGTTGTCTGATATTAGAGGAAGAAGATTTCAAAGCCTACTGACCGATTTCCTGTCTGAACTAATATTGCTGGTGGTTAAAATAATAATAATAATTTTAAAAAATGCTTCAGAGAATTTGTCAGCTACTTTATTACATTATATTCACGATATCATTTCTGTAATATTTCATAATATTCTGTATATGTGTACATTCTTAACTAAAAAACAAAACAAAAAAAACCCCTTTATTGACAATTACTGTTGGAGTGATGTAATTAATTCACTTAGGAAATGTACCCCAGTCTGTGGTGAAAGCGTCCACACCATTTTCATGCTTTATGTGCAATACAAACTTGGACCACAAGGTGGCAGCAGAGCACAAAGCAGGTCATGAACTGGTCGTGGAGGTTCGTGCTACACTCAGAACGGCAAGGGAAATGCTTCTTTTTGTTGATCACAATTTCAGATTTAGTTTCCTCATATTCACATCTAGATATGATTACAACTTAAAACACAGAACCTCTTGTCTGAACCCACCCGTTTTTCACGTGATCAAAACGTATCGGAGCACGTGACTGACAGGCGTTTCTTGTTACCCAGGTGTGTCCTGTTTGATCGAATGTTTAAAAGAATTCATGGCTGTGAACGTCTACTCTTGGTCTGAGCCCTAGGTTTCACCTGTGAAGACTGCATTTGTTGGTAAAAAGGATAAACCATCGTGAAGATCGGAGAGCTGTCTATGGGAGAAAAGCAAGGTATTATGGAGCTGAGAAAAGAGTGAAAAATCGATCAGAGGCATTGGACGAGCATTGGGTATAGCCGATACAACGATTTGGAATGTCGTGAAAAAGAAAGAAACCACTGGCGTACTGAGCAAACAGACATGGAACGGGTCGGACACGGAGAACAGCGGCAGTTGATGACAGGAACGTGAAGAAAAACCCCCAAAACAACGGTCAGTGACATCAGCAACAACCTCCACAGGGCAGGGGTGAAGGTGTCACAATCCACCGATGATCCACAAAACCTCTGGAACCAAGATTAACCTCTAGCAAAGTGATGGAAAGGCCAAAGTGTGGAGAGTGCACTCAAAAGTGCACTTTATAGAGGATCACACCCTACATAGTGCACTACATGTCCAACACGGAGTCATTTGGGACTTACGTACCTCGTGTGCAGTATGAAATAATAACTTATGCACGCTGAGGAGTAAAAAACAGCTATCAGGTATAAAAAAATAAAAACCCAGACAAAACAGATGCGCGCGTGTGCGTGTGTGTGTGTGTGTGTGTGTGTTCTGTAAAAACACGTATCCGTGCAGCAGAGAGACATAAAACCTCTTTTTGTTATTTAAAAGTCAACACAGAATGTAAATCAGAGTCAAATGAGCAGCTGTATTTTACCTTCTCCACCACTACAGTGCTATTGTTCCCTCTTTTACATGTGGAGCAACGACGTGGACGTGTCGTCTCTCAGAAAACCCCCAACGCAGTTCACCCGGTGCCTTCGAAAACGTTTACACAAAACTGAGAGAGAAAGAGAAAGAAACAAAGAATACGAAAAGGGGAAGAAAGAATGGGACACAAAAGAGAAGGAAAAAAAACAGGAAAATAAAGAAAGGAAAGAAAGACACATACATGGCCAAGAGTATGAGGATATCGGACCTTCACACTCTTTTATGGTCCTTCTCTAAACCACACACACACACACACACACACACACACACACAGGTCGTTGTGTAGCACTGAAAGTTTTTCCACACCCATTAAGACCGTTTCTCGAGTCCCCCAACCGCAACCCTTCTTGAAAGAAGGGTGCCAACAGTTTTGCATTTGGCTGTTTATCATCTGTATATAAAAAGTAGAAATAGATATAATATAGACAACATTTAAACAGATTTATTGCAATAAAGAAAACAAAAACAGCACAAACCCGTAGAGTATTCTTTTTAAATACGATTTTAATTTATTACATTTTTTTCTCAAAGTGGATTCGGGACACTTTTTAACGACACGTTACTGATTGTTTCATGACGATCGACGCGGTTTACATGGTAAAAGTTATTCGACTGAATGTTGCGGTCCAGTTTTATTGCACTTTTTCAGCACTTTTAGAAAGAAACAGATATTTGAAAGCAGTACGAGATGAAACCTAAAGGCACGGATTAGTATTATTCTCGTATCCAGATTCTAAATACAAAAAATACAGCGACATGTTCGCCGAAAGAAAAAGAAAGATGTCTGACCGAACACACACACACACACACACACACACACACACACACACACACACACACACACACACACACACACACACACACACACACACACACACACACACACACACACACACACACACACACACACACACACACACACACACACACACACACACACACACACACACACACACACACACACACACACACACACACACACACACACACACACACACACACACACACACACACACACACACACACACACAGCAGGCTCACTGTAGAGAAGCCGATCACTTCTACAAAAGTTAAACAGACAAAATCTAAAGGAAGCAAAAGCTCCTTTTTAAATAAAATTAGACGGGGATTTATAGGATTTTCTTCTTCAGGATCAGCGGCCCGACGTTGTCCCCCGTCAGCTCGTTGTGCTTTATGTGTGATTTATCGCAAACAGGAAACTGAAAAGAGAGAGAGGAAAAAGAAAAAAAGAAAAAATTATATTAAAAACATTTCACAGCTGATAATAAACACAGCGCTTTTTTATTTATTTATTTATTATTTTTAAAATGTAATTATAATAATTATTTTTTCTTCCTTTTTTTTTGGATGATAAACCCAAACTCGGTGCTCAGGGGATTTGTTTTTTTTATTTCTGTCGCAGACTGTAACGTAGAACAGGAAACTGAACTCTAACACTCTGCTGTGCTGTGATATGCAAATCGCTGTTTTATTAAATACAACTTCCTCGTTTCATGATTTACCTCGAAACGTATTCACGTTAAACCACGCAAGACGTGAAGAAATAGACGTTTTTAAAAGATGAAACCAGATTTCGTTACCGCTACCGTAAAAATGCACTTTTAAATAAACACGACGTAATACTACATAACAAAATAATAATAAAAAAAACTATTAATAATAGTATAATCGTTAAAAAAAAAAAATTGTGTACAATAGTGTAATAAATATCGGGGGTGCCAATACTTTTAATCTTCGGTAGCGTGGGGAAAAAATACAATATAAAAAAAAAAAAAAAAACTAACAGTAATGAATATTTGTTGTATTTATGTAGGGCGTTAGGTCACATAAAACATCACTGTTACACCGTGTAGTGAGCACATATAGTGAACATCCACGGTATCTCTGTGTACTGCAGCAGAGACGATCACAACATCAGCGTTACAGTATCGTCGTGTCGCCCAACGTGAACACACACCACGTCGGATCGTTTTTGCATTTTGTGACGAAACGTATAAAATCCCCAATACTGAAATATCGATGACGATCTGTAAACATCGCCATGACAACCACCAATATCAGCAAAGTTACGTAGCTAGCTAGTCGAGCGAGCGGTTTCTGTCGCTACCAATATTCACGCGCCACACAGCCACCCTGTACTAATTTGCATAGTGAATGTGATTGGTTCACGGTCGGGGGGATTATTTTGTGACATCACAGTGCGGGCTCGTATGTAGCTCCGCCCCGAATCAGAGTTATTATATAGAAAAATGAATCATGTGACTCAGAAACACGCAAATCTTTATCAAGAGAACTGAATGCATTAAGTAGTTTATAAATTAGTTTTATTTTTTTTTTTAAAAAAGATGTTATAAGTTATTTGCAGTAATGTATAAATCTATAATAAAGAAACTAAATTCACATTTATTTTTTCTTACGGTCCTCGAGATTTAGAATCCTGTAAAATGAAAGACTTTGGTGTGAATTTGATTCTCTACAGATTCAGTCCGAGTGACTCTCCGGGCGCTCCTCAGACCGCTTGCTGCTCGGACGTTCTCTCACCGTTTTGGATCTCCAGCAGCGGCAGTAGCAGACGTTGGCGGTCCTCAGGTCTTCGATGTCGATCTCGTTCACCACTTTCGGGTTCTCCTTCTGGATCTTCAGGTTGATGAGGCAGTCTCTCTGCTTCTTCTTCTTGGGCAGGAAAGGCCTGATGGTCAGGTAACCGAGCAGAGCCAGGATCCCGAGCAGGGGGAGGAGGCGGAGCCACTCTGAAACTGAACGCACACACAGAAAAAATAAAAATAAATAAATAAATAAATAAATACTCGGGGGTCAAACCAGAAAAGCCGTCTCGAATGAAACTTCCTCAGAAACATGCCGTGATCGAGTCAATATGATTGCTTTATACTCAGAACTCTACACAGGCCCCGCCCATTTTACTTTCCATTTTCCTCGTTTGACAAAATCCGGTACAACTTTACGGTTTCTCAGTAACATGACAAGCTACATTATTTTTTTTTTTAACTTCAAGATAGAAAAAAAAAAAAAGAGACATTGATAAAGGAACGATTGTTTACCGCTGCTATAACGCAAGTGAGAACGGGATCGAACTCGTTTCATGGACGTTCCACAACATTGAACGTAACCGTAAACGATAAGACGTTTGACGTGTCGTTCTTCAATCAGTAAACAAATTTAATAGTTGACGAATTGCTGTGGTGCAAGAGGAATAACACGCTTCAGGACCTGTGATAAAATAATAAGAGTTACGGATCATTTCACTCTGTTCTCATCAGGAATTTCACTGGAGTTGTCTTTTAAAGTAACATGAAAATCAAATACTAAAAAAAAAATCACCCAAAAAAAACCCTTACTTTTTTGGGGAGGTGAGATGCCTTCATTCGCATAAACCTCATTTGCATATTGTAACTTCCTTTGCTCTCGGTGTTGAATATTATCGAACATTAGACTCGTGATGATGGCTGTTTGATCACAACTAAAAATCCCACAAACACACAGTTAATCATTCCAGTTCCTGAAGCATAGTGTAGCGATATGCAAATGGGTGCATATTTAATGAGCCATCGCCTCATTTGCATATTGTGACTTCCTTTGATATTGAATTGAATTATTAAACTTTACAAAATCACATCATAAAATTGAGATTGAAGCTCTGGAGCTCTTTTACGATGCCTTTATGAAGTTTCTGGAGCTTGAAAGGATTTGGTTACTTGGACTGTAAACCGAGGGACGGAAATCTCCCAGGTCTCATTAAAAAATGTCTTCATTTGCGTTCCGAAAACGAACGAAAGTCTTACAGATTTGTAACGACATGAGGGGGAGTAACCGATGACAGAACTTACATTTTTGGGTGAACTATCCCTTTAACACACCCCAACGTCACGTGACGTCATTTATTGTTTTGGTGTTATATTATATAAATATTACACATCTTTTAGGGGAAACGGATTTGGGTCATTCCTACAATCCAGTGCCTTTTGTGTCCCCATGATTTAGTGCTACACATCTCACATAACACTCATTTTAAATGTTTTTTTTTTAACTTTTTTAAATAATAATTAACCAACTACACATGTAAATCTTCTAATCAAATACAATTTATTGGGATTCCTGCATTTTCAATGATTAAAATAAGGACGTTTCCTCACTTTACTGTCCACCCTGTTACACTGATAACCTCTT
>CM042569.1:1932657-1955157 GCA_023630585.1 Cranoglanis bouderius
CTCTCTCTCACCCTCTCTCTCTCTCTCTCTCTCTCTCTCTCTCTCTCTCTCTCTCCTTTCTTTCTTTATTTAATTTTTTGTCCTTGAGGACGAGTGATTATGGCTGCAGGTTTACGAGCTGCACACTTCACCTGACTGAACTTGTAATGATTAACACACACACACACTCTCACACACACACACACACACACACACAAAGGAGGAAAGTTAAAGATTAGCCAGGCTACGGCTTTATAATCCACTCAAGGCCGTAATCCACTTGGAGAAGTGAAATTAAAAACTAGGATTAAATTACGTGTTACGGTTCCCACACTTGACGTGTGCGGTAGCTAAAGACGTAATTTAGGGACTGTTGAACCCTTTCTGTTCGCCGTGATAAATCCTCCGCGTCATGCCATGAGGGTGTACAAACTTCTGCGCTTAATCGTACCCGTGTCATTTGTTGACGCTCTGTTTCCCGTCCTGTGTGCAGGGTACGTTCCACAGTCAGCAGTCTCTGGATTATGGCTCCAAGTTAGTCGGAGGCGTGTCTCCTGGAAAAGGCGGGAAAACTCACCTGGGATTGCCGGTGTTCAACTCGGTGAAGGAGGTAATGATGTGTGTTCGTTGTGACCGTGACTACAAGCTTAGCATGGATTAGTTTGGGTTAGCGTGCGCTTGACGTTTCGCTCCGGTTTGTTCCGTGCCTGTTGCTTCCAGGCGAAGGAGGGGACGGGTGCCGAGGCCACGGTGATCTACGTTCCTCCTCCCTTCGCCGCGGCGGCCATCATAGAAGCCATCGACGCAGAGATTCCGCTGGCGGTGTGCATCACGGAGGGAATCCCACAGCAGGACATGGTGCGGGTCAAACACAGGCTCCTCCGCCAGAACGTCACCCGCCTCATCGGGCCCAACTGCCCCGGTGTCATCAACGTAAGAGCTACGGCGCCGCCCGGTGGACGAACCCACGCCTTCTCAACTTCCATTAGCTACAGCTGTTACTTTATACGTCTAAATTATTTACGCTCTGTCTTTCTGTCTTTTTAAGAATACATCTGAAGAATACACCTTGTAGTGTATGATACATTCATGATTTTTGGTTTTCTGGTGTGTGTATATATATATAATGTGATATAAACACACGGTGTAGCTTCTCCGATGGTTCACTCTGTATGTCGCACTGTAACATTATACACTCATTAACATTCACCGTTTTACAGCCCGATTGTTTTGATTACGTATTAACCGAGTTAAACTTCTTCCGGAATGTGATTAATGACTTTATGACTTTATTCCCAGCCTGGAGAGTGTAAAATCGGGATCATGCCTGGACACATTCACAAGAAAGGAAGGATCGGTGAGTTTAACGCTGCGCACAAACGCTTTTAACACCAACTGACCTCACACGCGGCATAATCCTCAGTGACGGGCGTGTCGGAGACGGACTATCTGTAGTAAAACGTGAAAGCCGCCATGTTGGGTTGTTGGGTTATGCAGTGATTTTTTATTTATTTATTTATTTTTTCCTTACTGCCTCCTCAGCTATAGTTATGTGTTTCTTGTTTTTTTATGTTAATTATTTGTTTATCTCTCACTTTATTTAAAATAAATAAATAAATAAATAAATTATTGATTTGTTTGTTCAGGCATCGTGTCGAGGTCCGGCACCCTGACGTACGAAGCCGTGCACCAGACTACACAGGTGGGACTGGGCCAGTCTCTGTGTGTCGGTACGCAGCAGCTCGCACTCCCTCATTATGATTTACTCTACACGTCATCTTTGCTGCGTTTAAAGTCGGCACTGTTTAATTTCAGGAATCGGCGGAGATCCGTTCAACGGCACGAACTTCATCGACTGCCTCGAGGTGTTCCTGCAGGACCCGAAAACAGAAGGCATCATTCTGATCGGAGAGATCGGGGGCGACGCCGAGGAGAACGCGGCCGAGTTCCTGAAACAGTACAACACCGTGAGTCTCGGGAGCACGTCAGCATGGGAAAGAAGCAAAAAAAAAAAAAAAACGCACCACGTTCACTAAATCCAATCAGAAATCAATCCGTTTTTGTCCCGTCAGAGTTATATAGCGTCTTCTCCCTTACGATGAGAATGTCCGAAAAAAAGGCCGGACGCAGACGCTTGACCACGCTAAAGCAACAAATCCATCGGAGTTTAACTTCCATGTGCATTTATCTTTCACAAACTACCACTGCTTCAAAGCAAAATAAAATAAAAAGAAACATGAATGTTAATATACACCGATCAGCCATAACATTAAAACCACTGACAGGTGACGTGAATAATTGATTATCTCGTTACAGTGGCACCTGTTAAGGGGTGGGATATATTAGGTAGCAAGTGAACAGTCGGTTCTTGAAGTTGATGTGTTGGAAGCAGGAAAAATGGGCAAGGGTAAGGATCTGATCTACTTTGACAAACGCCAAATTGCGATGTCTAGACGCCTGGGTCAGAGCATCTCCAAAACAGCAGGTCTTGTGGGGTGTTCCTGGGATGCAGTGGTTAGTACCTACAAAAAGTGGCCCAAGGACGGACAACCGGTGAATCGGTGACAGGGTCATGGGCTCCCGAGGCTCACTGATGCGCATTGGGAGTGAAGGCTAGACCGTCTGGTCCGATCCCACAGAAGAGCTACCGTAGAACAAACTGCGGAAAAAGTTAACGCTGGATCTGATAGAAAGGAGTCAGAACACACAGAGGATCACAGCTTGCTGTGTATGGAGCTGCGTAGCTGCAGACCGGTCAGAGAGCCCATGCTGACCCTCTGTCCACCACCGAAAGCTCCTACAATGGGCACGTGAGCATCAGAACTGGACCATGGAGCAATGGAAGAAGGTGGTCTGGTCTGACGAATCACGTTTTCTTTTACATCATGTGTTCGGCCGGGTGCGTGTGCGTCGCTTACCTGGGGAAGAGATGGCACCAGGATGCACTATTTGAAGAAGGCAAGCTGGCGGAGGCAGTGTGATGTTCTGCGTAATGTTCTGCTGAACATGACAAAGTGTTTGAGGTGTTGACTTTGCCTCCAAATTCCACAGATCTCATCTTGTTGATGGACGAACAAGTCCGATCCATAGAGGCCCGACCTCACAGCTTACAGGACTTAAAGGATCTGCTGCTGACGTCTTGGTACCAGATACCACAGCACACCTTCAGAGGTCTCGTGGAGTCCATGCCTCGACGGGTCTGAGCTGATCTGGTGGCACAAGGGGAAACTCTTATATATTAGGCAGGCGGTTTTAATGTTATGGCTGATCGACGGAAAACACCGTTTAAAGAAACGTCCAAAGAGATGACGCATATGAAAGCGGCGACGTGTTCCAGTTTTAATGAAGTAAATGGAGCGATTATGAGTTAAAAGTAAAGTTAGAGATGTGTGAAGAGGACGTCGAGGTACGAAGCAGGTTAAAATAACATATCGGTGAATAATTATCATGAATAAAGGGTTAATAACCGATGAAATAAACAGCTCGTGGTCTGCAGGTTGACCTTTTTAAATCGATCGCTGCACAAAACAAAGTAAATTTATTTACCGGAACCAAAACCCTGACGAGATCCACCACGGGATATTTTATTCTTCTAAAGGCCAAAAAGTCTCTGAAATGTAGCACACTGATTCATTTCAGGATTTTTGAGGATAAAGAGTTCTGTGTGTGTGTGTGTGTGTGTGTGTGTGTGTGTGTGTGTGTGTGTGTGTGTGTGTGTGTGTGTGTGTGAGAGCCGCCTCGGGTCTCTGCTTGTTCTCTGACCTCTGTTCACCGCTGAAGAGACTCTCCTGCTCCAGAGATGTGATCTTTACTCCGGCTGAGTTCAGTGCAGCGTTTTCATCCTGCACCATCCCCTTCAGGTTTAGTAGCTTCACCTTACTGACGTCTGGAGACCCCGTGGTCTCCGTCTGATCAGCTCAGGTACTGAAACGGAGGAACGCACGCGTGGAGCTCCGGCTGGTTCAGGAGACTCCGGTCCTGAGGTGACTCGAGGACCGTCTCCGCCGGTTCACTCCGCTGTGAGATCTTTCACTTTCAACTCCAACTTTCTCTCTGTTCCAAGAAACACATGAAGTCCTTCAGAGCAACGTTTCTCTCAGAGCAGTAAATTAATAAAGCCGACGGTTCACTGCACACTGGGGCATGTTCTCTCTTTCTCTCCGTTTCTCTCTGTTTCCCATATTTTTCTTTTTCTTTCCCTCCTCCTTTCCTCCCTGTCTCTCTGTCTTTCTTTCTTCCTTTTGTTTCTTTCCATTTGCTAGTTTTTGTTTTCCTTTTTCTTTCTTCTTTTCTTCACGATTTTCTTTCTTCACCTTTTTTCTTTCTTTCTTTCTTCACCTTTTCCTTTCTTTTTTCTTTCCCTGCTCCTTTCCTCCCTGTCTGTCTCTTTCTTCTTTCTTTCTTTTTTCCTTTTGTTTTCCTTTATCTTTTGTTCTTTTCTTTCTTCTCTTCTTTTCTTCACCATTTCATTTCTTTTTTCTTTCCAGCCTTCTTTCTTTTCTTCCTTTTCTTTCCAGCCTTCTTTCTTCACCATTCCCTTTCTTTTTTCTTCCTTTCTTTCCTTCTTTCCTTTTGTTTCTTTCTATTTTTCTAGTTTCTTTGTTTCCATTTTTCTTTTGTTCTCTTCTTTCTTCACCATTTTCTTTCCTTCCATCCTTCCATCTTTTTTTGTTTCCATCTTTCTTTCTTTCTTTCTTTCTTTCTTTCTTTCTAGGTAACTCTGTTAAAAAGGTGATTTATTCTAACAGTTTGCCAACTGGCTCAATCATTTGTGCAGGTTCTCTGTAGAACCCTACACCAGCTGTGGAAGAGTGCTCAGAGTGGACTCTCTCTTTAGGAACCACACAGAGAACCTTTACAGTGGTCATGTAGCAGGAAATCTGAAGTAAAATAAGTTGTCCTCTGGCCCCGCCCCGTGTTAGCTCCGCCTCTTCTGAGTGTAAATTTAATGCTCATTTGGCCTGTTTTTAATGCCTCTAAAGTTTCCTGACCTGTTGCATCAACTTCTCTTTCAGAAGAACTTTAAAAGCTCTCAGTTCCCAGAGTCACTGTTACGCAAACGAGGCACTTAACATAAAGAACATGTCCACAGGTGATTGAGTGATTAAACTACCACCATTATACCTTTTTGGCTTTCATGGAAAAAGTAAATGGAGAAAAGTGCATTAGTCGTTCTTTGTCATTAATTGTTGAGTCTGTCAAACACCCGAGTGGGAGAATGACGTCCTGACTTCAAGAACAGAATAACTCCAGACTCCACTCGGAGCCCTTTCACACCTACGTGTCATTTAGTTGCTGAGCTCGTTATTGGTGGACCGCTCGCAGATGCCCAGGAACAATGTGGAGGAAGTGAAGAGTGATCGGCGCTCATGTGACGTTACGTTTATCGGGTTTGACGTGTGCTCGTTAACGTTAAGCTCCATTGACTGTGCCACGGAAAAATGGCTTTCTTGGCTTTCTAATGTGAAGATCGAAGAGAACGTCTCACTAAGCTCAGGGAAGAAATAAGCTCCGAAACTCGGTGCGGCTCGAATTGGACGCTCGGGTGGCAGCCATGATGGATTTTTTATCATCATTTCTTTGCCAGGGTGAAACAAAACCTGTCGACGATGTGGTGAAATGCAAATAAAATGTCATAGTTAATGCTGAGTTCTGGATTCTGATTGGTCAGAAGTGCCAAATCAGAGGTTTATATTAATACACTCCTTCTAATACGTTATCGTTTCTATAGTAACGGCTCAGTCTAATGTGTATTCGTTTTCTGTGAGCTGACATTTATTTAGTGTTTATGGAAGGAGTTTTACGCCTTTTTTTTTTTTTTTTTTTTTGCAGTTTCTCGGTAACGCAACAGTAGGGCGGGGTGATATGACAAAAATATCATATCGGGATACTTGAGGACGTTTCTACGATACACGACGCGTATCACGATGTATAGTTTAGCTAACAAACTGTCTGCGAAACGGCAGTAAAATAAACCCGAGTTTGACGGTATTTTACTTTAATGCTTACAAAGAAGAGGGGGGAAAAAACGTACAAAAAAAACCCATCACCATGGCAACAATATCTCAGAAAAATGTTTTGCGTGATCAAAATATATCATTTATCATGATATCAATATTATAACGATATATCGCCCAGCCCTGTTTATAGCTGCTATAACGTAAGTGAGAACAGGGGAACCTACTTTTGACGTTCCACAACGTTAAACGTATCGACGGATAAAAACGATGAGTATTGAGATTGCTGGAATATCGCTGTGGTGTAAGAGAGGGATAAGACACTTGGGAACATGCTGTTAGAGGAAGTTAATCAACTTCAGGGTGGTATCAGTAACTCCACTTCATCACTCAGTCACTTCCACCCCGTCTCTGACCCTGTGACCGAAACGATCGGGTTTTTGTGCTCTTTACCTTTAACACTTCAGTGTCTAACCACCCACCGCTATGAATCGATTACCAACGCCCCCTGCGGAACCGACTGTGCGGCAGTGGGCGGGGCCAACGGTGTGCTTATGTAAAAGTAGGTGTTGCTCTAGGGGCAGTCCTATGCAAACGTGTCTGCCCGTGTGACGTCACAAATCCCGCCACATCCAAACGAGACGTTTTTGGAGCTTAAATAAATTTCGTACCGAGGAGGACGTATTGAGCTATGAAACCTGCAGGACGTTTTAACGGTACAACGACCTCTTATATATCAAAAGATCAAGGAAAATTAGGTCTCTCACGTCATGACCCCTTTAACGATTCCACATATGTTAAAAAAGTTAGAACACATTGAAGAAAAGCCAGCAGGTGAAGCTTTTCTTATGACTTTATACAAATGAAATTGCTCTGGATTGATTTCTTTTGCGTTATCAGTGTGGTGTGTGACTGGAGAAATGGTTTTGCCGACAGGTTTAACAACAAAAAGAAAACATTTTCCCCTTATTAAAAAAAAAAAAAATTGCTTTTGAATCCTTTTTTGGCCGTTGATTCTTTTGCTCGAGTTTGAAATTTTGTTTATAACTTGTTGCACTCTCTCTCTCTCTCTCTCTCTCTCTCTCTCTCTCTCTGTACGACGTCTTTATTCTTTGTATCCCCACAAAGAACGTGTATCCCCAGTCTAAATAAATCTTTGTCGATACAACGTGTCTGGGTCCTATTAAGGAAGACTGTGCTCGGCCCGTAGCGTCATTATTGTCAGCTCAACACGAGTCTCCTTTAATCCTGCACCTTTACACTCCCGGCTGCTTCCCTTAAACCTGTTGTAATTCATTTTCCGAACAAGACTCGGTCGAGTGAAGAGACTTGAACAACAAACGTTGTTTAAAAGAAGAAAGCGGGGGGGGGGAGGGGGGATGCATCAGTGTTTTCTTGCAGACGTTCCCCCGGCGCTCGGTGCATGGGCCCCGTAATTGGTTGCGATGTTAATCTTCGGCAGATTAAAGCGAGGCGGTGAGCGCGGTCCTCTGGTGGGTGAGGAGAACACCTCCACTCTGTGTTTTATAATTAAAGCATTTCTGATTAGCTGCTAAAGAGAACAAAAGGCTGGAATTTTAATGCTAATTGAGCTCTCTCTCTCTCTGTGCTCTGAGGAACCACCGCTGGGGGTCTAATTAATTCTCCACCCGTTTAGATTGACTTGCTGGAGACTTCGTGTCGGTTCGGTCGTCTGAGGTGTGGACGATTTGAGATTTCTGTAGAAGGTTACTGCGTACGTTACTGTGCTTCTTCTTCCGTTGGACACATGGGGAATACCGAGCGAACTGAACAGGGGCGTGTGGGCGGAGCTAGAAACGGTGCAGATGAAAGAGAATGTTGATCAAAGTGTTCTGATGATAATGGAAGTGCTGGTAAGACGTGCTGCAGTGTTTACTGCTGATGCTCTGAGCAGCTATTTTGATTTGATGTGACTTGTTGAACAAGTCCAGGAGACCGCCACGGGGTCCAGGAGACCGCCACGGGGTCCAGGAGACCGCCACGGGGTCCAGGAGACCGCCACGGGGTCCAGGAGACCGCCACGGGGTCCAGGAGACCGCCACGAACAAACAAACAGAACAAACAATGGATGTCCCCAACCGGCGAACATAACGATCCATCACTCGGCCCAAACCCAGCCCAGCCGCTAATCAGCTCGGACGTGACTAATTACCCTGAGCTGAAGCTGGGGTCGTATGTGGTGATGGAGAGAAGCCTCTGTCGGCTCATGCTCACCACCACCACGCGTTGTTCAGACTCGCATTTTTACACCAGGGATGGAATTTTTTTGAGTGAAGAGGATTCAATGAGTTTTAGAATGGCGGATAAAGCAATCTGGCCTCGTACGGCAATCAATCAAGGTTTCTGTGCAGATTTACTATGCTAATATTCATTTCAGGTTTGCTCTGATCTCGGTCCTGTAACTTCACAGACATGCTTTAGTTAAAGTAATTTCATCTTTGGGATTTTACTTTAATGAAGTAACTGTGTGTGTGTGTGTGTGTGCGTGTAGGGTGCTAACGCTAAACCGGTGGTGTCGTTTATCGCCGGCCTCACGGCGCCCCCCGGCAGGAGGATGGGTCACGCCGGCGCCATCATCGCAGGAGGAAAGGGCGGAGCTAAAGAGAAGATCGCCGCCCTGCAGTCGGCCGGCGTGGTGGTCAGCATGTCCCCCGCCCAGCTGGGAAGCACCATGTTCAAGGTGAGATTTATGAGACGCTGGACTTATTCTGCATTAACTATTATTATTATTATTATTGTTATTATTATTATTGTAACTCTAATAACGTTAACATTTAATATCGTATAGCTAACCGTTATTCTATTAACATCATCAGCAGTCACTAACCAACCTGCAGACTCCATTATCCAACACCGGTATTCCTTATCGTAAACATAAACGTGTATAAAGACTCGGTACTTACGCTTACGTAATAGTTATATAGTTACACAATTCTTATTTATTTATTTTAAATGTCGCATGAACAAACGTCCAGGTAAATGTGTGTAAATATGCTGTGAGGTATAAAAATATATTTTATAAATATATAGTTCTATAGCCAAAGGTTTACAGCTACCACTTGGTCATAGTGTAATAACTGGCTGTAAGTTTTATAAATTATGGACATTTATTTCTGGTTCACAATCAGATTTTTGAAAGTAACATTATTTTCCACTTTTTTTTGCGTTATTATTATTATTATTATTATTATTATTATTAAAACATTTATTTAGTTAGTAATATTTTAGTTATTTTAAAAAAGGTATTATTAATAATAATAATAATAGTAATAATATTATTATTATTATTATTATTATTATTATTATTATTATTATTATAGATTTCTAAAAGCACCAAGATTTTTTCCCCCTCCCAGACCTGGACATATGCAAATTCAGAATTTTTATTTATTCTCTATTTATTTGTTTATTATGTATTTATCTAGTTATTTATTTACTTACTTATCTATTTATTTGTCTATATTATTTATTTATTTATTCATCTATTTGTATTTATTTTTCTCTATTTCTCTATGGATATATTTATTTAGCTCTTTATTTATTTTAGTTACTTTGATCAGATCGTGCTCATTACACTTCATCATACAGTTTTAAAAAATTGCAAGATTTAAAATTTTTACGAAAAATTTTATTAGAAAAATAAATAAATAATTACATAAATAAATACATTTTTAAAAAGTCCGTGAAGTCACCTGTAGCTAAACCATGGCTCAGTTTTAGATGCTGGTTGTGAGTGAAGGTGAGTTTTGAGGAAACTGAAAAGAGAAACATCTTTATCTCATCCTTTACTCTTTTAACAGGAAGGATAAAAAAAGAGAAGGCGTGTATTAAAGCCATTCATCATCCCGCCGTTTCGTTATGAGAGGCCGTGAACGCTGCGAGTTCCAGCGCATCGATAGCGTCTCGCTCAATTTCTCCACTTCTCTCCGCCGTCTGATTGGTAAACATAGCGAGCGATGATGAAAACTGCTTTCCCCGTTATTTATTCAGCGGCTCGCCGTGTTCATAGATCTCTCCTAATCTCATCGGCCGGGTTAATCTCCGCAAAACACTGCCGTGTGCTAATAACGGGAATGAATTACCACTGCGTTCGGTTAGATTCATCTTAATTATGTGTTTCTCTCTCTCTCTCTCTCTCTCTCTCTCTCTCTCTCACACACAATAGCATCCACTTGCTGTGATTCCTTATTGGTGTTTCTCTTGACCTCTCTCTGATTATGTGCTTGCAGTAATAAGGCACTTTATCTCTGACCTCTCCACACATACACACACACACACACACACACACACACACACACACACACACACACACAAGCATCCACTTGCTGTGATTCCTTATTGGTGTTTCTCTTGACCTCTCTCTGATTATGTGCTTGCAGTAATAAGGCACTTTATCTCTGACCTCTCCACACACACACACACACACACACACACACACACACACACACACACACACTTATATAAACTGTAACCCATGTACCCACACTTCAGCTACAAATTCTACATCGAAACCCGTCCATCGTCGCCACAGCGGTTCCTCTGACGCCCACTAGATGGCAGTAGAACCTCACACGTTCTCAGATCCTCCCCATTTTCTATGCACCATACTCTCCTGTCCTGATAAATGCCATTTGCATAAGGGAATTCTCGACCGAAATGCACAATTCCGCCCAAGCCGGTCGGGGGAAAATGTGTTTTCGGAAGCGTCTCGGCTCGCCCCGCAGCTGTTACTCTTACTAAATTGACTATGTAAATAACTGCACTGCAGCATAATGGTCTCCAGTCGTCTTTCTCTCTCTCTCTCTCTCTCTCTCTCTCTCTCTCTCTCCGTGTGTCTTCACACGTGCTCAGGAATCTAACACACTACACCGCAAGAGTCTCACTTTTATCCCGTGTGTGTCCCTCAGGGATCGCTGTTCAGTTTTATGACTGATGTTGTATCAGAACACCATGTATGATGGAAAAAAATGAACAGCTCTAAATCTATACGGCTCGTCCCTTAAAAACCTCAAACCACACAGAAGTCTGGATTTTCTGTATTAACTACGGTACTCAAGGGCTCTGCCTATCCAGAGGTGCCAAAATTTACCGTATAGCTGTAGAGTTGTTTTTTTTTTTTTTTTTTTTTAGCTGTTGCCATGGTGAAATGTGGACATTTCTGCTTTTTCAGCAGGGGGAGAAAAAACAAACAAACAAACAAACAAACAAAAAAACCTGAACTAAAACTCAGCCAGCGGAAAATTGGAAAAGCCGATCGCGGGACGTGCTGCTGTAGGAAAATAATCCACGACGGAGATGTTCGAGGCTCGTGACATGAAGCGCATCCCAGAAGTCTTCTAATCCTCTTACGCTACAGCAGTTTACAGACGATTACAATATATTTATTTATTTATTTACTTATTAAAGAACGTCACGTCATACTTTTTATCTGTTTTATGTTGTGGAACGTCAGAGAAAGAAGTTCTTACTTGCATTAAACAGCCAAACGCGCGTGTGTGTGTGTGTGTGTGTGTGTGTGTGTGTGTGTGTGTGTTATAGCAGCTATAAACGGTCATTCCCTCACTAGGCTAGATTTTATCTCTCGAAGTTAATAAGAAAAATAAGAACCCGCAAAAAACTCAGTTACAGCTTTGACTGTCGCACTACGAGCTCCTTCCATAAACGTTAAATAAACCTCTCTTTACATGACTTGTTTTATTTATTTATTTATTTATTAAAACAAGTCCATGTACGCGGGGCGCCTGCTGTACACCTCCCTGCGAGTGAGCTGTTGCTATAGAAACCGTACCGTGTTAGAACCTGTTGCGTTTAATATAAACCTGTGATTTGCAGTGAATATATGAATTATGGAAACTTCAAGAATGGTTTTGTTTTGTTTTTTGTCTTTCTGTCCCGCTCAGGAATTCGAGAAGAGGAAGATGCTGTAACATGGGCGAGCCTCGTCGATGCAACAGCAGTGTTTTTTTGGTTTTTTTTTTTTTTTTTTTTTTGGTTTTCAGCCTTGAATCTCCCATCTCCTGGAGAATTTCCCAGAACCGGATTGTTCTTTTATCGCAGCGAGATATCTGACAGTCGTGTGAAGTTATATCCGTTAACCTTAAGGTTAACGTCGCAGGTGAGCGCAGTGGGCGGCGCATGTACGGTGTGGGGGTTTCCTCCACCTCCACCTCCATCTCCGCCTCGTCCGTCATCCGTCTACCACGTCACTGCAGTATCTGAAATATAATATAACTCACTTTCCTCCTCAGTGTTACGAGTTTTGTTCTTTCACTTGTGTCGAGGCATCACTTCTTCTCACTTCTTCTCATGAAGAGTCCGTCCTCCGAGTCCACGGGTCCCTTCCCCGTTCCCGTTTCCCCTCCACCACCACACGGGTCAGAAAATTGTTTGAGACGGTTCAGAAAAGCTTGAGAATTTAAATCGCCGGAAAACACTCCGGGACGCTCTGCCGTGTGCCGTCTGTGTTTTTATCCAATTCCAAAGCTGTCTCCGAACTTATTTGTCAGCTCACAAGGCCATTCAGCAGCGTCACTCACACTCACTCTCAATCCCAACCAATTTGGAGTGTGTTATTGTGTGAAAATGGCCGCCTCGTGCCCCGTGCGTTAGAGGCTTTTAGAACGCCTCTGCGCTCTCACGTACGTGTTTATTAATTCTGACACGCCGCACTGCCACAAATTGTCTCTTTCCCACTTAATGACATGCATTCGCCATTCTTTTTTTTTTTTTTTTTTTCCTTTTCTGTTCCTCGGTGGAATGAATGCGCCGGTTCGATCTTTGCCAGGCGCGTTTTAGAAAACCACTCATCAAAACGTCAACAGGGGGAAAAAAAAATATTCCGAACATCTGAAAATCAAATTTGCCGAACTCACGATAGCAATCCGACGTCCACGATATTCATGGGGTGTTATTGTCTCCTTTCTGCGCTGAAAGACGCGAGGAAAAGCTTTGATTTATGGAGAATGGATAAATAATGGCCTGTAATAATGATGTGATGTGGCATCTTAATTTAATACGAGCGTAACATGAGGAAAAGGTTTCCGTCCTTTTCGTCCCGAGGAAGAAAGTGAATTAAAAAGTGATTTAAAAAAAAAAAAAGCTCATTGTGGTTGAAGCAGGAACCCCAAATCAGCCATGCCTTAATTGTAGTGGAAGTGTGCAAGAACCCTGTCATTCCACAGTATCAAGAAATCTGATTAAAGTGATTTCAAATAAAATCTAGCTAATTGTGCTTGATGGAGAAATCTCAAATGAACAGAGTGTTTTCTTTTAAAAACAAACAAAAAAAAAAGAAAACAGGTAAGTCATTGTGGTTGATGTGGACGAGACCCACGGAAATAAGACGATTAAAAAATGAAAGTGGTCCGAAAGAAAAAAAAAAACAAAACCCAAAACATTCAATTATTATTGAACCGTGCAGTTCAACAACTAAAACAGAAGGTTAAGCTGAAAAAAAAGTGATCCAATTATGATCAAACATGGCGTTAGAAATTGAAATTGTAGCTCTATACGAGGAAGCTCCGACTATTGGGATAAACCATTACGGAGGTTAAATCTAGAGCTATAATGTGTTCTTAAGCGTGTCCTTCAGGAGGAACCAAGTAAAACCAAGCAAGAACTGTTGACTATCCAAAGAACCCTCGAGGAACCTTTACTTTACTTACTGATGTAAGTAATACGTTGTTTTGTTTTTTTTGTTTTTTTTTAATGACATTTCTTTGTGGTGCAACTAATTTCTAACGTTCATTTATTTATTTATTTATTTATTCAGGATTTGTATTCATTAATTCATTGCAACATTTTATTTTAATTGAAATTAAGTTCGCCATGAAAATAGCCATGGTAGCTGGCATGGCGTTAAATCACAAACTAGCAAACAATTGAAATTAAGTCAGTACTTTGGGGCCACTGATTAAAAATACAGCACTGTGCAGAAGTTTTAGGGACATGCAAAGAAATGCTGTAGAGCAAAGATGCCTTCAACATGATGACATTAAATGTTTCTACATTAAAAACAAACGTACCGTAAACAGCAGAAAATGAAACGGAGTCGATATTTGAATTGATTAGATTTTTTTTTTCTATTACTCTGCACATTTTGCTTTCTGTGATTAAATGATTTATTATTTAAAGAAAAATGTCGAAATTGTGATCAGACCTGAGAATTCTGATCTCTTTCACGTCTCCAAGAGGTTGGATCTCCGGTAAGCTTTGTTCTACAGATTGCAAAGGAATATTAGATAGTAGTAGTAGAATAAAGGTGAACTCTATAACCCTAAGCATGTCCTTCTGGTGGAACCCTTTCAGACAGGGTTCCTACAAGAACTTGTGAAGAAACTAAACGTTTAACTTTTATTTATCCCCCCCCCAAGAGTGTAGCCCTATTACTCAATGACCCATTTCACACTCTAGACTTTTTAATGATGTTAGAGTTCTATGGACTAGAGCCCAAAAACACTGTGGATGAAAGACTTTAAAGCGAAATTGATAAATGGTTAGGTCTAGTGTGGAATCTGACGTTAGCTTTGATAAGCTGGTGATTAACATATTGCATCAGTATAACCTAGCTTTAAGCTTTTAAAGAACTTATTATCTTCAGACATTACTTAGCTGTATGAGCTACATCATACTATGCTAATTCTCCTTCGTGAAGGTTTAACTCGACCCTTCAGCCTTTCATCTGTTAAAGAAATTCATCCGACAAACATCACTTACCCTAATTGAGATGTGTCTGAGGACAGTAACTTGGATTTAACCAACGGCTAAACAGTAACGCCACCAAGATGGCGTCTTCTTCACGACAATACTCTCTAAAACTCTTGTGTAAAGCTGTTTGGTACGGAACACGAGCGCGTTCTCGGTTCTCTTCCTCCTCACATCTCGGCGTTATCTGTGTTTTCCCTGCAGCCGGCACTGCCACTGACTTCCTAATCAGCGTTCGAGGAATTAGCATAATTAACTTTGCCAGTGGAATGTGAGGCTTTATTTGTTTTCCAGCTCAGAGGGCTCCACTGTACCGCGTCGGCTGGAGATACCTTCCTGTCTCTTGTGGTTTTAAGCGCCACGGCAACCAGAAGTTCATAACGTCAAAAAGTCCTGACACAAATACAGCTACAAACTGGATTAATGTCAGCCAAAGCCTCAACACACAAAAGAGTCGGAACAAAGAGTCCCAAATCTCAGGCGTTTCCCGTATGAAGGCATGTACAGAGTTTAATATTAATAACCGCTGGGGTTAAAGATTCATGTAATGTATTTAACCTTTTCCACCTCAAAATAGCTGTCGGACAAGAAAATACAGAAATATATAAACTGGGAAGTAAAATGAGATTAAAAAGATGACCAATTTTGTTTTTCTTTTGTGTTTAAGGTTTGTATGAATTAATTGCAGAATTCCCTTATTATTAAAATGAAGCCATATTCATAGATCTAGTTCTCCACATTTAAGGTAGCTGTTAAAAAAAAAAAAAACACCTTGTCTTACGAAAACTTCATTTTAGAATAAAGCCGATCGGCCATGACATTAAATCCACTGACAGGTGACACTGATTATCTCTTTACAATGGCAAGTCTGAGTGACTTTGACAAGCACCAAATTGCGATGGCTAGACGGCTGGGTCAGAACATCTCCGAAACAGCAGGTCTCGTGAGGTGTTCCTGGGATGCAGTGGTTAATACCTACCAAAAGTGGTCCAAGGAAGGACAACCGGTGAACCGGTGACAGGGTCATGGGCTCCCGAGGCTCACTGATGCGCGCTGGGAGTGAAGGCTAGACCGTCTGGTCCGATCTCACAGAAGAGCTACTGTAGGACAAACTGCTGAAAAAGTTAACGCTGGATCTGATAGAAAGGAGTCAGAACACACAGAGGATCACAGCTTGCTGTGTATGGAGCTGCGTAGCTGCAGACTGGTCAGAGAGCCCATGCTGACCCTCTGTCCACCACCGAAAGCTCCTACAATGGTCATGTGAGCATCAGATCTGGACCGTGGAGCAATGGAAGAAGGTGGTCTGGTCTGATGAATCACGTTTTCTTTTACATCGTGTGTTCGGCCGGGTGAGTGTGCGTCGCTTACCTGGAGAAGAGATGGCACCAGGATGCACTATGGGAAGAAGGCAAGCTGGCGGAGGGAGTGTGATGCTCTGGGTAATGTTCTGCTGGGAAACCTTGGGTCCTGGCATTCATGTGGATGTTACTTTGACTCAAACCACCTACCTAAACATTGTTACAGACCAAGTACTGTACACCCCTTCATGGCAACGGTATTCTGCCTAATGTCAGTGGCCTCTTTCAGCAGGATAATGCGCCCTGACACTCTGCAAAAATTGTTGAACGGTTTGAGGAACATGACAGAGAGTTCAAGGTGTTGACTCGGCCTCCAAATTCCCCAGATCTCAATCCGATCGAGCACCTGTGGTCTGATCCATGGAGGCCCCACCTCGCAACTTACAGGACTTAAAGGATCTACTGCTAACATCTTGGTACCAGATACCACAGCACACCTCCAGAGGTCTCGTGGAGTCCATGCCTCGACGGGTCAGAGCTGTTTTGGTGGCACAAGAGGGACCTACACGATATTAGGTGGTTTTAATGATGATAAATTTTTATTTAATTATGTATCGTGATGTTTATTTGTTATTAAAATTAACTTCTCTTTTGGTAGATCTAGTCCTCTGTATTTTAGGCTGTTGTTTTAAAAAGGAAAATCATTGGAAGTATTTAAATATTACATCTTTCATTTTTAAACCTTTTTAAATTTTATTTACATTTTACAGAAGTGGCCTTTGTGCTGGTTGTAGTCCGCACCGCTGCACTCGCGTTCCTGTACGCCATGTATCTGACCTAAAACTGTTTAATAAACAAGACCTGGAACATTTCGTGTCATCCCTGACACTTAAATTAACACTAGTTTCTCTACAGCTTTGATGAATAAGGGTTATTATGCCTACATTACTTAAAACTTTCTTTTCTCTTGCCTGCTACTTTTGTCTGGGTTTTTTTTTTTTTTTTGGTTTTTTGGAAGCATTAAACCCAAGACATTGGAGAAATGTAGATACCGTATAAATTAGATCCTTTCGGCCATAATTGCTGTTCTACTTCCAGTTTTTAATGGAACACCACTGAATGTGTAAAATAGATTGAGTTTAAATTAGCACAGTGATGATAAAGGATGAAACACTGCCCGTTCTGGCTATAGTACTTTTCCTCATAAGTTATTATTATTACTATGTTTGAGGAAAATGCATATAAAGATATGGAAGCTTAGGAATAATTATTGATTCATTTAATAAGCCTGACTGCATTGCAGTTGTTGGTGAGACAGGTACGTCTTACAGCTTATCTATGGTATGGGTTTTTTTCCCCCAGAACCTTTAAGTGGTTCTTACTTTTCATTTATTTATTTATTTATTTAGTGTGTCTAGTGTGTAGATTTCAGACCTTGACCCATCATGAGCAAATCGAAGGCAACAGCGCTGTCGTAAATCCAGTTTTGAGACATTTTACAGAAGGAACCTTGAGAAGACCTTGACCCGTCTTCTGCAGAGTGCGATCATGAGAACTGTGGGCTTCATTAAAACCCAGTTTTTAAGTGCCTTCTTCAAAATATTACCCTGAACATCAGCTGTACGTCTCTATGAGGTAGCAGATATGCTACAGGGTTTAAAATTCCGCCTGCATTTAGCTGGAATCTGAATTTAGACAAAAAAAAAGTACCAAAGCTTAAGGTGCAGGTCGGTGACGATGATGAGGCCATTGTCCTGATGCATTAACATAACTGTAATAATGCATAATAATAATATGTTTAATTTATATAGGCTTTTTCAAACTGAAGGCCACTTTACGATTACAAGAAACACACAAAAAGACAAAATGAGAGCGCAGACAGACAGGCTGATTAAATGAATGACCTAAAACAAGACAATATAGACGCAAAAACAAACATCACGCCAAGAGTAGGAAAAGATGCAAGGGTAGGAACGATAGTTTTGACGGATAACTCCAACGCCAAGTTCCAATAAAATCTTAAGGAAAGGCTCAGAAGCCGTTGAGAACTTTGGAGAACTCTGAAGAACAGGTGCTGTTCATATGTACCAGTGGTTAGAAATGAAGAATTTCTTAAAGGTTCCTCACATGGCTGAGTTCTCGCTTCCAAAAGGGGGTTCTACTCTCTGAAAGGGAATCCTGCCGTTGTCAGGTTCTTTGTTGAACCTTTACGGCTCTCCCAGGAGGACAAACCGAAGAACCACATAGGGTGCTAGAGGAGATGGAACAGTAAGTATAGAAGCATCCGGATAAACTGCTAGATCACGTTCTTGCAGAACGACCAAGTGAAATTCTGTGAAATTTACAGGAACTACTTTCACCTGCCTTGGTGTAATGTTCACCGATGGAACCCAGGAAGGTTCTTCAGTTGTCCCTCTGGAGGAACACTTCAAGGTTCTATGTGGAAACGAAATGTTTCCCTACACGAAAGATTACATTTTTCAAGGCCCTTTTAATTTACACAAAGTCGAGTAAAGCGTTTTTTTCCCCAACTAACTGGGTTTTTATGAACACCACATTTCATGTGTAAATGTTTTCATGAACGATTCACACATAAATGCAGAGCGATACTCGAAGTCTACTGATCGCACAATCGTCGCATTGCGCTCCTCTTTACCACCAATCTGATCTCGCGTCTCTGTCTCTCTCCACCTGATCACCTCCACTCGGACGGAGACCAGCGGAATGCAGAAGTGAGCCGTCTACGTGATATCTCACTCAAAGCGAGCAACTTTTTTCTTTGGCTCGTTTCCCTGGTCATTTTTATTTCATAGCCTCTGGAATTAATGAGACAGACTAACTGTGAGAGGTCCGAGACGGAGCGCTAATACAAAATGAGTGCTCCTGGCTCCTCTCCGGTGACTGTTATGATCGCACGCGATATATCAGCTCAGGTTTTACACTTCGGATGGATGCACCCGAGCTCCCTTGGCTGCTCTCTGTACTCGTTCTGTGATTACACCATTACACGTCTGCACTGCCAGGAAACATCAAAAAGGTATTGAAGCAGCCGAACGTATCGCACGCCAGTACGGCACGGCCGAGGTCGAGCACTATCGATCGCTAATGCAATTTAACTGAGGGTGATTTCATCAAGCGGCAAAAACGGACGGGATTCAACTTAATGTAACACAAGGAAGATTAATCAGTAAAAAGAAAAAAAAGCGTACGATGACGAACGAGGCGTTCCATCATCCTGCCTTCGATGATCATCTTCCTTTATTCTTTGTGATTTACTCTGGGACTTTGGAGCGCGGTCGTTGATTGAGACATGTCCGTCCATCACAGATCTCCTGATGGAGGAGTTTCGTCCTGCAGCTCGGTGGTCACACTGGAGGACTTGTCTCAATCGAGCTTCATGCGTAACGATGTAGGATAGAAGATAGCGTCTTCATCTCCCGAGCCAACATGGCCCTGCAAATTCTTAACAATTTATACCAAATTCCATACCAAGTTTAGGGTTTGGAGCTGCGTTAGAGTCCTTCCTTTACTTTTCCTTTTTCATTCTCACTGTCCTCATATTTTCTCCCAACTACTTTGTGTAACATCCTCTTATGCGGACGGTCGGGTACTATCCTCCTCCCAAACTACTTCCTGTTTGAAGACCTATTTCCTTTATGTTAACATTAATTACATGATCACAATATTACAGTACTGGTCTCAACAAAATTGAAAAGTTTCCCGTTTGAAATCGTTCAAGTTCTCCAGACAGGAGTGTACAGATGTTTATATCAGACTCGACATACAGCCGAGTCTTCATTCTGATTCAGTTTTACTTCGGCTGACACTGTGGGTTAGCGGTTAGCGCTCTTGCCTCGCACCTCCGGGGTTGGGGGTTTGATTCCTGCCTCTGCCCCGTGTCCGCGGAGTTTGTATGTTCTCCTTGTGCTTCAGGGGTTTTCTCCGGGTACTCCGGTTTCCTCCCCCAGTCCAAAGACGTGTGTTGCAGGTTGATTGGTGTCTCTAAATTGTCCGTAGTGTGTGCGTGATTGTACCCTGGGATGGATTGGCGCACCCCGTCCAGTGTGTCCCCCACCTGGTGGCCTGGGATAGGCTCCAGGCTCCCCGTGACCCTGTGTATGATAAGCTGTATGGGAAATGGATTCTTGGATTGGATCATTTTGTTCTTCAAGTTTAATTTGTTTAGTGTTTTCAGGTTTTTTTGCTCTTGAGTTTTCATGATAATTTTAATATATGTTTGGAATCATTGTTTATTAATGTTTTTCTATGTTCCTAGTTTTGTTTGTTTACTTTATTTTTGAAATTTTGTTTAATTTTTGGAGGTTTCGTAATAAGGAAATGTTTAATGCAGAATTGTTTTTATTGCCCCCCCCCCCCAACCTGAGAGATGAAATTAGGTACCTTTTCTTTGTGCTACTTGGTCAGTAAAGTAATTTCTGTAAAACACAAGTTTAACACCGCTTGTAGGAGAAGTTAAGGTTGGTGCGGGGGTTGGGGTTTAGTGGTCTTCAATTTCCTACGACTTCATCTGTACATAAAATTAGCAATACGAATGTTGTGTGAGGTTATGTCACTGAATATTCATATTTCTATCCGACGTGGAAATCTAAATGAAAACGACGGATCATTTCAGATACGTTTCAGAATGGTGTTGAATCCAGCGGTGAAAACGCAGGAAGTGTACAGTTTCTTACTGTGAGTTTTATTTAAATCCATCCTCTGGCTTCTGAAACCAAAAATGTTCATATTTTTCAGAGATTTTTTTTATTAAAGCATTTCGGGAGCTTCAGAAGCAACAGAAGAAAAAGCAAAAAGCTTTAGGAGTCCGGACGAGCTGCTTGCTGAACATGAATTATGAATAAAATATCTGCTGCAGAGGAAAGCTGCTGTAATCGTATCATAAACACGTCGGGCTGTGAACGTCAGTAAATCAGCACATGAGCCGTAAATGGTAAACAACGTTAACGTTACATGAGTTACGAGTCAGTACAGGAACAGATCAAATACGAAACCTGTCATTTTAGTATTGTTAACAGCTCTGAGTTCGTGTGAGAGGGAGAATCTCAGCAGCTCCAGTGCAAACGTACAATATTTCCCTTTTATTTTATTCGTTAGCCTTAAAGCAGTTACATAAAACAGTGCAGATGCCGTATCACGCCAGGCTTTATTGCGACAGTGTTTATTTATTCAGAATGTATAGAATACGTGACGGTTAAGCTAGCTAATGTAGTACGTTAGTATTAGGAATACGAGATTATTAACTTTTTATTAAAAAAACAAACAATAAAAAGGGCCTGCTGATCCGAGGAACTGTGCAACAATGATTGTAAATCAAATCTGAATCTAGAGGCTTTTATTATATAAAATATTATATATAAATAGGATTTGACTGTTTTCTTGTTTGTTCTCAAGTAACACATTTGTAAAATGTAGCTCAATAATAACGAGCCACGAGCTCAGTTTAAAAATTTGTACGCAACATCTATATAAGTTTCGCAAGACTGAAGATGATCGGTCATGTAATAACTATGCTATATATTCAAATATATTTAATATTGAGGACAATTTGTGTGATTATTGGATGCGAATAAGAAAGCAAAAGTTTATTATTGCAGTATTAATGGTGTCTCGAGGCCCGACTTGACTAGCAAGCTAGCAGAGCTATCAAGTGTGACACAAACACAGATGAACCTGTTAATACTGTAACAATGATCTGTGATTGTTGCGGCTAAAAAATGCCTGAAAACTGCTTGAATCGCACAAAATCGCGGTCGCACGAAATTGTTGTCTTTCACAGCGATGTCCGTTGGTAACTGAGAGCTTTTAGCCGTACTCGTGTTTGACCGAATGCGGGTCGTTGTGATGTCACATGATGCGTCTGGGCCCAAAATCTGCGGTCATTTTGAAAAACCGCGAGCTCCTCCGGATATTTCGGAGTTTTCTTGATTTTGCGTTCATTTCTGCGATCGCGAGACCCTGGAGGGTTTTGTCATAAATGTCCCATTGATTTGATTTGATTTTGTATTTGATAACGGGAAGGAAACGTGTCCTCGGGTCGGACTAATAACGAGAACATCCAGAGCACAGGCGAAATCGTTCGTCCAGACAGAGCCGAGCTAAACTCTGGCGGCACCAATCAGGAGGATCTGCGGATCATTTTTAGGGCATTAACTTGGTAAATTAGTCTGAGAGAAGAGCATCCGCAGGAGCAAAGCCTGATTTATCACGCCGTGGCAGGATCCGGACCCGCATTAATTCCGCGAGACTGTTGCCAAGTGTGAATAGGTACATAAATATTTGCAGGGGTTGCCCTCGTGACATTTTGTACTTCTAAAACCCAGGAATGCAGGATTTATATCGCTTAATGACTCCTGCAGCAATCAGAAGTCCCGGCTCGGCCGAGTCGCTGTAGATCTTCGTGGCGCTCCTCTTCCTCCCTGGAAGTGTGAGACTCTGGAGAACGATCGATGGAATTAAAAAAAAAAAAAAAAAAAAAAAATGTTCTCCGGGTCCTATTTATGTTGTCCTGACGTTCAGAG